>JBBYHQ010160714.1:0-19103 GCA_038382645.1 Spergularia azorica
TATATTTATAAAGAGTGGGCTTTATCTGACTGGGGGTACCATTCTCTTGGTACCCCGGGGGTACCATAGTATTTGCGACTTGTGAGGACATCTTCCACACGCCAGGTCGGATTTTCATTGAGTCGCCAGGTCGGGTTTTCATTGAGTCCGTCTTAGGCTGGGTTGTTATCACGTACTAGGTTCACTCTCCAGGTTTCATTGAGCCCGTCTTAGGCTGGGTTGTTATCACGTCTTAGCCGTCAGCTCACCAATAATCTTGACAAAATATATTTGCATATTTCCATAAATACCGGGTCTTTTCAAACCAAAAGTCTTTGTTTCGAAACCCATATTGTTTAATGTTATTTTCAAACATTTTTTATAAAAAAAAAAAAAAAATCATTTTTTGAGAAAAAGAAAAAACATTTTTGTAAACGTATTTTCCTTTTCCGCAGTCGTTTTATGCCGCCACCACCACCACCACCATCATCATCATCATCATCATCATCTTGTTCAAGTACTAGTACTATTCAACTAGCATAATAATCAGCATCATCATTTACCTTGGATCAATCTTGAATCAAATCGTCACAACAACCAAACCGTCACTCGACATCATCCCAACACCACCGCCTCGCTTCCGGCTTTTGAAAATTACCACCCACCTCTTTCATTACTTCTCAATTGTAAGCTAGCATGCACTCTCGACTCACCAAATCCATTTTAATTAGTTTTGTTAATTGAATTTCAAAGTAAAATTAGCGCTGAAACTCCTCTGTAATACTGACTAGGATTCCTGAAATAGAAGAGATGGAGAAAGAAGAGTTTCTTAAAGAATACGCCAAAGATTACGGGTACCCAGATGGCCCTAAATCCATCGACCAAATCCGAGCCACTGAATTCAACAGATTATCAGCTAATGGTTCAGTAACCTCTTCCTTCATCATTCCAAATCTTCTCATTTACTCTACCCTTTATTAAATTATATTATCAACTCATCTCTTTTTGGTAGTGATCACATGTTTTTTTTTTTGTGTTTTAATTAAAATTCTGGGTGTTTGTTGGTTTAATTTTTGTAGAGACTGTGTATTTGGATCATGCTGGGGCTACTTTGTACTCTGAGTTACAAATGGAAGCAATCTGCAAAGACCTTACTTCTAATCTTTATGCCAATCCCCGTATCCTTTGTAGTATGATTTTGCCATGTTGCTGTATTATGGTAACGCTGTTATCGTATCCGAATTGCGTTTCCGGGGTAATGTTTGCGTACATCCGAATGTTGGTAATAGGGGCCTATGTAGAGCGAGCTTCGTCAGTTTGATTGATTTTTTGTTGAATTGCATTTCGAGGGTATGGTTCTGTACATCTGATTGTTGTTATGGAAGTGGAAGTATAGCTTTTACCTTCGATTTCGTTTTGATTTGGTGATGATATGGTGCTTAAGGAATAAGGATATGGTGTAGTACTTAAGAAGTTAAGAAAGACCATTTCTTTCATGATGGTTTTCTGCAATGTGCCGTTCCAATTGAATATTCAAGGTAGTGTTGGGACTTGGGAGTCAGGGGGTAGAATCCTTACTAGTGTGTGGTCTTGCTATTTGGAGTTATGACTTATGGTACTTAGCTGTTGCAAATTTGTGTCGTGGCGGTCAATCATGGGATATTGTTTCGCTGCCTCTTTAAATAAACACGTAATGAAAAGAAGAAGCAAAATGCCAGCCCTTTAACATTAGCTATGTTGCAGATGTGGTTTTTGGGACAGGTTTATTCAGCTGTTTGTAGCTTACGGCTTAATGCAAGTTATGGTCTTTTGTACTTCTGATGTCCGACTTTTGAGCTTCAATTGAGGTCACCACTACACAATTCTATCTTGTGAAATTTCTGTTGTTCAGCTTTTGAGTTTCAATTGAGGTCACCGCCACACAGTTCTGTCTTTGTAAAATTTCGGTTGGCATTGGTAAGGAGAACTCGTGAAATAAAGGTCAAATGTGTATGGTTAAGTTTGATAATTGAAGCATGGCAGCTGACTCCTCAATTAGTAGCTGAACTGATGGTCTATTTCCTTCATTGTAGAAATCTCTCTTCCTGTGGGTGTGCGTTGTTTTTGTGTTACATATTCTTTGTGTGACTTTTGACTGCAAACTATGAAATCATGGCGCTTTGTTTTTATTTTCTTTAGACTTAATTTGTCAGAAGTTTCATTCCTTTACATAAGACAATTACAGATTCTCAAAGTGATTCCAGCATGGCTACTTCTGAAATCATAAGTGACTGCCGCCAACAGGTGACATTGTCTTTCCCTTTATCTTGATAGTTTGACGAAAGATTCTCAAGCTAGAGTATGTATATTACATCCTCTATAGGATGCAAAAAAGTCCTGTTTTCATCAAAGTAGGCGGCTAAACCCGCTTTATCATCAAGCTCAAATAACTCATCACAATCGGGCTCATCAGCTTCCTTTGCTTTTGCTGAATATGATGCATGTTGACTTGAAATCATACTGCGGTTAAGGGTTTTGATTAAGTATGTAAATTAGATGTGTAGTACCTGCAATATATCTTTACTCTAGAGTTTTGATTGATTGCACGTATCATGTGTGGTAGGTCCTTGATTATTGTAGTGCATCTGCAAAAGAATACAAATGCATCTTCACTTCTGGAGCAACAGCTGCTTTCAAAATGGTTGGGGAGGCTTTTCCTTGGAGCAGTGAGAGTTGCTTCATGTACACAATGGAGAATCACAATAGTGTAATTGGAATAAGAGAGTATCCTCTACTGATATTAAAATACTAACTGCATTTTGTGCACCAAACTGTGCTTGTCTCTCACAAGTTTTCTGTGGAATCCAGTGCCATGCTAGTTTGGTCTCTCACTCTGTCAGTGATACATCATACGAATGTAGTGCTGTAGTGTTAGATTCCTGATGGAAATAGGGAAATGGACCAGGACATATTCGGCCTTATTTTTTTTCTTGTTATTGTTTTTTACACACTCTTCTATCCGTCCTAGTTCTTATTGTAGATTACTTGTTGAGTCTCTTAGATCATACTTTCACATTCACTCGTAATAGCTTGAGGAATTGAGAGCTTAAGTATCCAGCTCTCCTCCATGCCCTTGGGTCTTTTTTTACATGGGATTATGGGAGTCATCTCCTTCATCCCTCTACTATTTATCCACAAAAAAATAATCAATTAGCTGATCTATGAAGTTCTTAGTATTCGAACGTCTGAGTGATTAGGGTTTTCAGGTAGTACTTGGCGGAATTACGCTTTGATATATTCAAAAGTTTGATGATTAGCTATCTTTTGTATATGGGCGTCACCCCTTCAGGTGTCTTTTTGTATATGGGAGTCACCCCCTTGTTGTCCTTTTGAATATAATGATATCCTATCTTACTTATCAAAAAAAAGAAAAAGTTAGATAGTTGTCTGGACATTCTTAAAAGGGTCCAGTTTGATGTTTGGTCTAATTGTCCTGTTACAAGTACATTGTTTCAGATAGCTTCCAACAACTTACGTTTCATAGTTACGTACGATTTCCATACTGTAAATGGCCTTTCTTTCCTCTTAAATCATGGGGTCTTTGTACCCTGTTGATTACTTCGGGCCCCATCTTAACGATCTTCAGATATGCTCTGAGCAATGGAGCTAGAGCTTCTGCAGTGGATGTTGAAGAGCTTGGGGATGAGGAGACAATCTCCCCTGACAAGAGGACTTTGTTTAAAGTGTTCCAACATCCTACTCAGAGGAGGAGTAATGTTAACATGGAAAAGGATTCTGCAGGTTAGAATTATCTTTAATTTTTTTTTTTACGCTTTCGAATAATTGCGACAAAAGTTTTTGAATTTCGTCGCAGTACTAAGAACCAACGTATTATTCTGTTTCAGAAGCACCCTAATTGCTAATTCACCTAATTACCCTTCTTAATACTCCATACTTAATAGGGGAGATGAGGTAAAAAGTTCGGTTTAAATGGTATGCTCTGGGTAATCGAAGAAGTGGTGGGGGAAGAGGGTAGTCATGAACATAAAGCCAAAGGTTGTGTTTGTAACTAGATCATTGTTTGTAGTCTGAAAGAGAGGTATGGTTAGTGTAATCTCGAAAGAGTCCCAGAATCCATGAGGAATTTCATGGGACAATTATAACCCCCTGGATATGAGGATTAAGGTTTTCCTAGTGGGTAGGAAATCAACGTGCCTGGGGGATGTCCCGGGTTCAAATCCTCATATCCCCACCCTCGTAGCATTAGCTGCTCCTATGTATTCGAGGATCTTGTGATATGTTTATAATAGATTGCGCCCACTTACTAAATAACAAGGCTTTCCCCCTTTTGGGCTTAAGTGATGATTTATGGCCTAAGAGGGAGACTTACCATCTTTTTGGCTTGGGCTGCTCCAAATCAGATGAGAATTCTCCTTCAGAGCCCATGAATCCTCACTTAAAGCCAAAAGGGTAGACCTTGTTACCAAGGTGGGTGTGTGACTCTTGTCTTAATCACAAGCTTCTAAATTTCCTGATATGAGATAATCTCAATCTCATAAACAGTTGAGGTGTACGTAAATGGATATTTCAGCTTGCTTTATATTAATATTTTTTTAATTTCTTATGAACCAGTTCTTTGAGACTAGAATTGAGTCACTGAGGTTTCTCTTTAAGAGTAGGTGGCTGTTGGCTGGGACTCTTTATATGGACCTTGTACCATTCATGCTTCCCTTGGAATTCCACCTTTTTGGTTGCTCTACAGCTTTTACCAGCGAGTTTTAAAAGCTAATAAAGGAGGTAGGGTTATATTGAGAGGAAGATATGCAGAGAGATGATCATAAATGTAAACCACTGAAAAACTATGATGTATACCAATTTTGAGTGCGAACGACCTACACTTACTGCGGTTTAGTAGCTTGATGTATATGATATGAAGAGTAATCTTTTTTCTGTTTGTCATGACTGGTTATGTCATGCTAATATTGCTCTTTACTTGTAATGATTGAGTTTGTGCCCGAAAATGTGTGATGAGATGCACACCTCCAAAATTTTACAAATAAAGAGAAGTAAAGGTTACTCCATACACAAATACTACGATTTAGAAAACAATTATAGAAGTCGTGGGAACTCTAGACCTCTAGTCCAAGAAGTGTCTCAACTTGAAGTGAATGAGATGACATGGATATCTAAAGCCGAAACCCTGAAGTCCTCATATAGTAAGTACTCAGTACCTAGAGGAATGAGTCTAACAGTGATAAAATACTAAGAGAGAAGAAACGTTTATTCATAAGGGTTCTCCTGCTGCTTTATTGAGGATCGCAAAGTGTCAAGTGAAAGCTCCTCTAATGCAGTAATTGTACGGTATCTCCTTGCGCTCTTAATTAAAGAAGCAGTGGCTTGCTACTTCACCTGAAATATAGCATAAGGCATCTTGAGTGACAGAAGATGAACTGCCTTCATGGTTTTCCTCATGTAACGTTTCTTCCAGCTTTATATCTTCAAGGGCTCAGGTCTTTAATGCTAGAAATAAGCAGGGTGGTTAGTTGTAATCCCCATTACACTAACTTACTCCATTTGAGGTGATCACCATTTTTCAACTTATGTAATTGCCATTACATCATCACTTGTAATCAACTGCACTCTCCCTCTTGTGACCCCTTTCAGATTCACTATATTTATTCTAAAAGGTATCCGATTACATTGCAATAACAGCCCCACTAACCAAGGATGCGTTGAATGTTTTTTGTGTAAAAAACTGCTTGTTTTTTTTATTCGAATTCAATTAGATTAGATGCCTGTTTGACGAATTATGGTAAATTGGATCTCTCATGTGGATGCACCCATAGTATTTGAAATGGCATCAAAATGATGATGCTTATGTGAAATATGACTCTGATTGCATCTTGCATTGTGTGCAGGAAGTGCATGCCATTTATTTGCCTTTCCATCAGAATGCAATTTTTCTGGTTTGAGATTCAACCTTGACTTGGTAACGGCTGTCAAGAATCACTCTGAAGAAACATTTAAAGATTCTACGTTATCTAAGTAAGCTAACACTCTTCTCTTTTGCATGTTATAACTTGCTGTTTTAGCTGAGGCAGTGTGCAACTCATTTAATTAAATATTATGTGAACTGATGATTGTAGCTTCTAGGCCATCACAGTTGATTTTCATTGAAAGTGTAAATGGTTTGTGGTGATACTAGAGTGTATAAAATATTCCGGATCTTCTCCCTCTATATGTAGTTTGTAAGATTGAGTGTTCATGAGTTCCTTTATTCTAGTGTTTTGTTTCCCGTGTTGTACGTTGATATTGATCCTTCTCTTCCTTGAATACAAAGGGGTCGCTGGTTGGTCTTAATTGATGCTGCCAAAGGATGTGCAACTGACCCACCAGACTTGTCGAAGTGCTCAGCTGATTTTGTGGTTGTATCATTCTACAAGGTTGGTAGCTAGGTAGTCACTTTTGTCATTCTCAAAATTATGTCGTACATATATTCATGATCCCTATTATATCTGTTCTTTTCTAGGTGTTCGGGTATCCAACTGGTCTTGGTGCTCTTGTTGTCCGAAATGGTAAGTGTTTGCGGAATGATCGATATATCGAGAATCTATGGTGTTTTGAATTCATGCATAAGAGAAATGTGCTAAATCAAAAGACAAAAAGTGAGAGTGTCAGCTAGATGCGGTGAGGATATCAAGCTGTAATTTTGGATGGAGTTAAAAATGATTTACAATATCTTTCATGGAGAAAGGAAATCTAATCATGGTGCTTGCTGTAGCGTATATTTTCCTAATAAGCATCTCAGTAATCAACAACATTAACCCCACATTTGCAATAAACAATAACAAATTACCCGGGTGACTCAACTGGTTCTAAATATTGGCTGCAATACCAAGAAGTTATCTATAAATTAAAGTTTTTTAATTACCACGACTATCAATTTAGGAAGTAACAGGCGCAACTTCCGGCTATTTAGCTAAAACAGCTGGGGTTTTCTAGGATTGATGTTACCACTATGGCAGCACAAAACCGACATATTATACCATCGTTAAAGGCTCTTTCCTATGATGAGGTAGGGGAAACAGACTTACACTTATGTTAAAACCATAGAGAGGGTGCTTCTGGATGACCCAAAATGAAAATTACTTCAACCAAGAACATAAAATGCGCATGGTTTCTTGAGGTTTCTGAATACATGTTCTCTCTCTCTCTCTTTTTGTTTTCTTCTGTTTATTCTATTTTTTTTTAAATTCTCCTATGAAGTGTATCTCTCTCTACTACTTGTCCTTGTAAGCTGAATGTCCCAGATTGATTGCTGATACTGAAAAGTACATATGAATATATATATTATAACCTTGGTTTTAGTTGACCACTCTTCTGTATGTACTCACTTTAAGATTACTCTTTTCTGTAGCACGCATAATGAAAATTTTAAAAACCTAGTTTATGGGGCTGCAGTGTGCAAGTAAGATGCAGTGACATTCTAATCTGAAGCTTACGTTATTTATTCATCTTGGTTCTGACTTTCAGAAGCTGCGAAGTTGCTGAAGAAGACTTACTTCAGTGGGGGTATGTCTATTAGTTCAGTTCATGTCAATGACTTTTACATGTATCTTCTAAAACTAGATTCATGATTTCAGGCACTGTTGCGGCATCGATAGCTGACGTAGATTTCGTCAAGCACAGGGATGGAATCGAAGAACTATTTGAGGATGGAACTGCTTCCTTTTTAAGCATAGTTTCCATTCGGCATGGTTTTCGTATAATTAACAGTCTTTCTGTTTCTTCCATTGCTCGGTATGTGTAATTTACTCCCGCATGTTTCTTTTATTGATGCTTATTCTAGTCCTTAAAAATGGTTGTTGTTGGGGGTATGTCTTGTTGGTCGCTACGTTCAATATCCAAAAGATTGTGTGAGGTGGTATGAGTCTTCTGTATGTTGTGGATAGCTAGGAAATGTAACTGGATACACACCAGGCTTTTATCATCTGAGGAGGTTCTAAAAATTGCAACTATATATGATATATATCTGTAAATGTTTTCCGTTTGCATATGATCAAGACTTGAGTATGCTTTCAGACTTCTTATTATGGTGTTGGCTTACGTTCTCACTTTGATTTTACTAGTTGTAGCATAATGTCAGGTTGGTGCTTGATGCAACTTTATAAATAATGTGGGTGATTTTGCTTTTTCCTGAAAGATTTACTGTCCCTTTGTTTTTGTTTCATACACATCTTGAAGGCACACTACATCACTTGCGAGATACCTGAGGGGTATACTTTCCAGCTTTAAGCATGATAACGGACGCGATGTGTGCGTAATTTATGGAGATAATAGCAAGGTCAGTTTGTCTTGACCTGTGAAGATATACATGCTTTTTCTCTCTAATTGAATTTCTAAACATTCTGCTCCGCAGACTTTTGAGTTTCCAGATGTCTTACATTGGCTATATTGTGTAGTTATAATTAATTGTTACATCATTCTCATTTGCAAGGGATCCTAAGGCTCATGTTTCTTTGTCTTAATATGATAAATTAAAAGCAAAGTGGCCCTCTAAATCCTCTGTGCTTCTTAAATTGTGAGCTAGTAGTTGGTCGGTGTAATTCTCGATGCAAAGTTCATCACATACAAGCCATATGGGAACATCCTTGCACTTCTGACCATTCTTTTCCATGCCATAGGCAGAATATATTTTGCCTTGGAATGGAATAATGATAGTGTTGTGTAATTATTTCTTACATCAGTTTGTGTAATTGAAATCATTTTGGTAGGAATGGAGTCCTTTATGTGACTCTCTCTTCTGGTAGCCTGCAGACTGAAAGAGCAAGGGCATGTACATCCCAAACCTGAGATTTCACATTGGCGGTCGTTATCATACATTGCTTTGGCAGTATTTATCATCTAGGGGTTAGGGCTAAAATATGTGCAGCCTTGCGCTTGTCATTGCAGATATGTAGTCTCTTAGACCTTTGGTCAGATAGGGAGAAGTGGAGAACCATAAACTACTTGCTAGAACCAACTAACAGAGGAGAGCTCATTGTTAGTCCCTCCATTCATTTCCAAATAAACCATAACTTTTTGGCAGGCTCTTTAAGATGCAATATTAACTATAATTAAGTAAACTGAAAACTTTTATAATTCGGTGAAAATCAGATTAAATGACAATACTAGCTTTCACCAAATTAACTCTACCAGACTACCACAATTAAATTCGCACCTCAAAGTGCGTGCCGAAAAGGTTTGGGTCATTTGGAAATGAATGGAGGGAGTATTTGTTATTTACTTGCTTATGACTGGAGATTCAATCTCACTGTTACATATAATTATGGAAGTAGTATGCAATCGACATTATTAACCTTTTAAATTTTTTCTGGGTAGAATACCAGTTATTCCTTTGCTGATGCTTCATTGTTCCACATTTTGTGTTGTGTAGGTAACTGTCAAGAACGGTCCCATAGTTTCGTTCAACTTGAAACGTCCAGATGGTTCTTGGTTTGGATATCGGGAAGTGGAAAAATTGGCTTCGTTGTCTGGGATTCAACTTCGGGTAGACAATTATCCTTGCTCAGTACTCATCGTTGCTTCTGTTCTGATAACCAAGCTCCTTTAAGCACTGTATGTACAGTGTTCAACCGTTCTATTTACATTTTTGCCGTAGACAGGATGTTTCTGTAATCCTGGTGCCTGTTCGAAGTACCTTGGCCTTTCTCATTTGGAGCTGCTCTCTAACGTGGAGGTATGCGAGCTGTAGTGTTCCAGTACCCTTTTATTGGGGTTTTGTAGTGTATATTTCTTTGGTAAGTTGATTTTCCAGTAGAGTGTGCCGTTCGTATGATCTATTTTTGATTTTCATCTCAGGCTGGCCGCATTTGCTGGGATGATTTTGACATTGTGAATGGAAAGCCAACAGGCGCCGTTAGAGTGTCTTTTGGTTACATGTCAACATTTGAGGATACTAAGGTAATGCCCGGTGTCCTTTGGGTGACGTCAATTGTTATTTGTTTGTATTTTGTCTTTTAGTAGACCAATAAGATGTGTATGATAGAGAAAATATAGTGTTAGAGAATAACAAATCATCAGTGGTACTCTTGAGCTAGCATATTGCGATCGGCTCTTATTTTCTTATTGAAGATTCTCGAATATCTTTGAAGGCATTAGTTGTTTCGCCCTAAATGAAGCCAAATAGACAATCGTCCACTAAAGAACCCTGGAGATAATTTAGGCATCTCTCTAACCAAATGCACCAGAAAGTAGCAAGTGGGTGTGCGCTCTTAAAGCAGCTTAGTTTCCCTATTCCCAGTAAGACCGACAAGAAATAAAAAACGCTCACATTGATAGGGGACTGAAGAAAAGCCGAAATTAGCCGACAGTTCAGTTATGGTTGTGGCTTTTGTCTTTGTTGTGTAATGGTTTCCCTCTTGTCTTTTGGTTTCTCTTTCAGAATATTTTTAAGTTCGCAATGTGTGAACTAAGAACATCTGTATGATTTCAGTTCTAATGAATTTATTGCTCTTTTGAAGTTATATTGTTTCATTTTCAGGTTTTGAAGGCTACTTTTGTAATACTGTGGTCATTTTCACATGCAGAAACTTGTTGATTTCATAAGAAGTTCCTTTGTGACTCTGCCTAATCCATTGAGATATGGATACCTGTCGAAGCAGTCCACCTATATCTCTACTATAGGTTGGTTTTCTCATTTTTTGCTACCTCTAGAATTTATGGCTATAAAGATGGAATTTTGAATCGTAGTGAGTGTACTCTATTGAGCTGTGATGTTGAAATTATCATGGGAATAATAAAGGCGAAAAGGATTAATTTCTTAAGTTTGAGCCAATTTTGCACTTTTTCCAATGGAACCAGGGGGATTTAAGATTCTTTCACTTACTCTTCCTTCTTTAGATGAGGTGAAAGCATTGGACAGCACTGCCCAAATTTGTGGCTTTCCCGAAAGGGAAAAAAAGTAGATTCAATTGTAGCACAAAACGAGTGACTAAGCGGAAGGACGGAACGTTAAGTCTGAAAGTGATGGTTTTAACTTTGAACCGACTCGGAGATGGGGCTTGACTAAATTCAGTCTTAGGAGGAGGCTCTAGAAAAGTGGAGTACTTTATAACAGTGTATATAAATGTATACATGAACTACAAGCATTACTTTCAATGAATAATAGAGTATATTATTTGATGAATGTAATTCTTGTATTCATTTATGTACCCTGTTACTTTATGTCTATAGGTAGAAGGCGTGGACATGTTCAAGTAGCGCTTGTAACAGTACTTAAAATATCTAGTCAACTTACCCTGTCTACGAGTTTTAAAAGTTCTAAGTCTCAATTTCTTATATTAGTTCTCACACATTCTTTGTCAAGTTAATTTTCTCGTAAGGACGTAAGGTAGGCTTTCCCATCTCTCAAGTTCGAAGTCTTTGCTGGTGTTGAAGGATTTTTCCTTCCGCTTAGCCTTTGCTCGCTGTTTTATTTACTAAGGCGGACTGTAGGCTTAGTGCCGCCAACAAGCTTCATGGTTACCTGAGGAGGTGGTTCAATTCCTCAAGTTTAGGGGTGTTGGTGGTGAACCAGGACTGCTAGAGTTGCTGACTTGAATAGACCCAAGGGTATCTTCCTAGGATTTTAGCTAGGATCATTCGCTTCTATCCTTTTAAGTTCGTCTAACATCCCCGCAGAAGGAGGCCACATTCTGTTGGCTGAAGCATTATGTCTGTCATATTATGTTATGTCTTATGGCCACAATGCCCTGATTCACTAATTACTGCGTTGGCATTTAAGAAGTTGACAGTGGATGAACTGCTGGTTTCCTTCTCTTTTCTTTTCTTTTTTCTTGCTCGTAATTACCTTTCACGGTGAGTTGATTAGATGAGTTAACTTCACAAACTTCCCCTTGTACTCATCTCTCTGTGCCTACCTGATTTGAATATTCTAGGAACCTTGCAGTAGTAAGCTTTCCGGTTTAGCGTAGTCCTTTGATCTCTCTGCTGATTCCTGCATTTCACTTTCTTCCGTGATTCGTTGACGTTCTTTTCTGACATTAGAGGAACTAAAGATATTACGCATGTGCAATGGTGAGGCACAACCGCAATACTGAACTTCTTCAGCTGGCCTTGCACACACCTGCACTCTATGATCTTTCATTTTCAAACGAATTGACTGTTGTCGGGTATTGATGCTTCTCTTTGGCGAGGAGATGGTGGATAAGATGGTTGTTTCCTGTGATTCTGAGGGATTGGTTCATTTTTTTTTTGGGTACATAGGAGCAGCTAATTCTGCGGGAGGTGGGGATATGAGGATTTGAACCCGGGACATCCCCCACGCAGGTTGGTTTCCTAACCACTAGGCCAACCTTAATCCTCAGGGATTGGTTCATTAGTTAGCAGGTTTGGACTAAATTCTTGACAGAACCATTGGGGAGTTTCACCTGATTTGGAAGGGGACCGGGGATTTTGTGCATCATCACATGTAAAACTGCAAAGGTACTCTTGTAGCATTACATAAACCATAACAACTGAAAGAGGCTGTTGCTGTTTGATTCATGACTGGAAAGGCTACTCACTGACCTCTTGTTGCACTGGCAAAGTAATAGAGGGTAGATTAAAGAGATGCTTTGATGCAGGCCGTTGTAATCCAAGAAGTGTTCGTCATAGGCCCTTCCAACTGAATTGAGTGATGCCAAAACAGTTATGACACTTTCACCTATAAAGATTAGGAACTTATGTTTATTATATTGATCACTAGGATGGACTGAGAGGGACATATTTTATTTAGCATGGGGGATTCTGGACAAACTATGTTTAACTTAGGTTAATAGTTTATGACTGGTGGTACTGATTGGAGGTTAGATGTCTAGATATTCTATTAGCCGTCACACTGTTGCGAAGCAATCATTCTCATGTTCTGAGAGTACATTAGGACTTTGGGCTGCTGGCTAGCTCAGCTGATGGTAATATGGGTTCACTGATAACTAGGAATCTCTCTTTATCATGTTTCTTTGTGCGTGCCTACGTGAGGACTCGTATGTGTATGTGGTTAAAGAAAGGGATGAGATGCAAGTGCAAGGTGCAGTTCCTCTGTTATTTCCAGCTTATTTTTAACTTCCAGGACTCTATATTACCTCAAATTGCTCTTGCTTACACAATCTTGCTGTTCAAGTTTAAATCAGTATATTACCTTGATTTATTATCTCATAAGTGCTCTATCTTCAGATCGCAAGATGCCGCCCAAAAGTGGGGGTCTGAATCTGAAGTCAATTACTGTATACCCGGTGAAATCCTGTGCCGGATTTTCAGTAGATAGTTGGCCTCTGAGCAATACAGGTTCTTTCTCACATAGTTCATGATATGACATGGTTATAAGATCCATTTCAGTAGGTAGTTGCCCTCTAAGCTATACACGTGGTGGCTTCTGGTGTTTGTAGGACTACTGCATGATCGAGAATGGCTTCTCAGAAATTCAAATGGGGAAATACTTACGCAAAAGAAGGTATAAATTGTTTCAAGAATTAAGATGTAACTTCATTTTCCCACTATATACTTACTTTTGTATCATGAAACTTTGTATTCAGTTGCATTCATCGTACCACTCGTATGTTGATCAGTCATTAACAAGTACTTTAAGTCGTCTACCATTCAAGGTGATTCTTAACCTTCGGATTGAGATCCCCTAGACTTGAAAAATAACTCTACACGGTAGAGTTTACTTAAAATAGGAAATTAACTCTACCATGTGGGTTTATCTCTTAATTTCAAAAATACATTTCCATTATATTTTTCCGTTTACAGTAAACTCTACCAACTCTGTGAAAAAATAACTCCAAGTGATCTGAATCCTTAACCTTCTGTGGTATCTTGTGTTCAGCCAGAATATACATAATTGGACAGAAGAGCTATTGTTTTGCCTTTAAGTAACAATTACTCCAGTAATCTATAGTTTTTTTTATTTGATAAGTAAGATAGGATATCATTATATTTAAAAGGACACCAAGGGGGTGACGCCCATATACGAAAAGACACCTAAAGGGGTGGCGCCCATATACAAAAGAGAGCTGATCAAGCTCTAGGACTATCATGAGGAATTTTTTCCACAAAAAGAATGAAAGTCAAGTGTCGGTGGTAATGTAACACTTGACTCCAACCTAAGTCTTAACACACTATCATAAAAAATGCGATGATTTCTTTCTTTCCAAGTACACCACCAAATCGCTATTAGAACCATCCAACTATTTCCATTTCCAATGGAGCCAAAGACTAATTATTCTTTGGTTTTTGGGATATAATGGAGTAAAGCAAAATGGCTCATAAAACTGTCTGTGCTTCTTATTTTGTGAAGTAGCAGTCGGTGCTATTCTCGAAGCAATTTTCATTTTGGGTCATCCGTGCGCAACCTCTCTATGTTTCAATAGGGGTAAAGCTTGCGTGCATCCGACCCCCCGCCCCCCCTTACCCCGCATTGGGGTTAAAGATGTTGTTGTATTATCTTCTCTCAAGTGTACCGAAGAGTATAGTGGACCCAACTTCTTATGTATCATGCACGACACCATCATATCAGTGAGAAAATGTAGTGTACATGGAGAAAATTTAGTTAAAAAATCCTCTACAAGCTCCTCGCTTATTTTTATGACTAGGCTATTCTTTGGAGTCATTTTTATTTTTTGGATAATTACCTTCCCATACATGTACATGAAGCTGTAGATCGTTGCTGATGAAGCTCTGTTATCGAGGGATTATTTATTATCTCAACCTATTAACTATGTTTCTTTTTAATGTCTTTCTCTTGTTGCCCAGTGGTTTCCGCCAAAATAAAGCAAGGTAGAACAGGCATCTATTAGGTCCCTTCATGGATGCCTTATCGATATCCCTTGCGTCTCTTTCTCTCTCTCTCTCTCTCTAGTTGGTATGAGGAAACTTAGAATTTAAGTTTTTAAGGCATAATTTGTCTTGTATTTTGCTCAATTAACTAAAGACTAATTATGCCAAACTTTCGCCATGATTAAAATATCCAAGAAAGGAGGGGGGGGGGGTATGTAGTTATTGTAAATATAAGATGTGTAGTAAATGTCCCTAACATTTGGTGTGCTACCTCAAGGGTAAAAAAATTTGACATTTGGTGGTAGCTCACTTGGTTGAGCTACCACTCCCCCAACATGGAGCTTGGGGGTTCGACCCTTATCAACCCCAAATTGTAAAGTTGGGCGGTTACTTTGTGATGTGGGCCCTCTTGTAGGGTCCCCTTGCCCGGTTCCAGCTGTTCAAGGGTCTTCTTGTGAGCTAGATCCCCTAAATAACCCCCTACCTTCACGGGCAAGTAAACTACCGATAAAAAAGAAATGTGAACATCTTTAGGGGCACATGCTGATTAAAAGTAAGCTTCTAGTATTACAACATTTTTACCCCAGCGCCTCAAAGGCTCCCGCCATTAGGCGGGGTAAGGGGGGGTCGGATGCACGCAAGCCTTACCCCTATTGAAACATAGAGAGGAATGAAAATTGCTTTGAGAATCGCACCGACTGACTGCTACTTCACAAATAAGAAGCACAGACAGTTTTATGAGCCAGTTTGCTTTATTCCATTCTATCCCAAAGCCAAAGAATAATTAGTCTTTGGCTCCATTGGAAATGGAAAAAATTACGCTTCTAGTATTACCATGTAAATTTTTACACTCCTAGGGGACCTTTCAAAGAACCTGGTGTTAATTTGTTTGTGAGAAAGATTTTTGCTTGACAGGAAATTTTTTTATTTCCTTTTCAAACAGGCCCCTGAAATGAGCTTTATTAGTACATATGTGGACCTTAATCAAGGTATCTTATTAGCCAAGTCACCTCGCTGCACAACGGAGCTCAAAATTCTTCTGAATTCGACATCATACTTCTGTGAAAGGGAAAAGCTGGACTTGCATGGTCAGAGGTACTTATTTTTATGTGTTTGTATCAGTCTGTTTTTTTTTTTGCTGTCTCCGTTTGCGGCACTTAAAGAGTTAAAGAGTAATTAGCAGACCACCTCCCCCCTCCCACCACCCTCGCAGAATAAAAGAATATCCTTTTTTATCTTCCTTTTGTGGTTAAAATTTGTCATGTGAATCTAGCTGGTAGAGTTGCAAATTGACTATCGCTGGAGCCTGTAGGTCTTGTGCTCAAGCCTTGGTGGAGGCTTCCTCTTTGTTTAAGAGTTAAGACCTGCATCTTCCTTGTCTTGTGAGATCTTTTTGATACTTAAAGTAAGTACATCCTTTTTCTCAGAAAATGGTTCTTCTCATTTGACCAAGATTCTGCGATTTGACAGTTGGTGGGGTAGGTTAAAGTAATGTCTATTGGTTACATAGGGATATATGAAAATAACTGTCACCTTACCTCCGAGGAATGTGTCCAAAAGATGCATAACTTATTGATTGACAAGGAGTATAAAAACAAGGCCAGTTAACATTGAATATCCCATAATTTTGGCACATTAGTGAGACTGTTTGTTCTTTTTATTACACCGTGAAGCTGCTGAAAGTTATGGAGACATATTTTATAGGGTTTAGGGTGAGCACAAGGGTGTCTAAAAAGTTATGGAGACATTACCTATGTCGAAAAAGTTTCCTTTACAATGGGGTTGAGGGAGAAGAGAGAGTGAGAAGAGGTATATAAAAGGAAGGAGAGAGGGCATGGGGCTGCCCCTGGGGTTGGGTAATGACTGGTGGTTGTGAATGAAAAGATGGTTGCCTGGAGATGGTGGTCTGGAGTGCACAGATGTTTGTCAGGGGATGGGAATGCTAAATGGTAGGTGGTGGGGCAATGTTGGTGGAGGGTGTCTAGCCCCTAGATGGTTGAGCAGCTAAGTTTGGGAAGAGGGTGGTTGGGGATGTGGATGCCTTTGATTAGTGGTGGGCGGGAGTTGTGTGACCAAATTCCTAGAAGCGGAATAGTCCAATGACTAAATTGTGGCCCCATATTGAGATTGTGCAGTCTACAGTCTACCCCTCCCAAAAAATTGTCGGAGAAATGAAAGCTGTGATCTAATCTATGTTCATCTTTGGAAAGTGAGGAAACTATATAACAATATCGTAGAATTCAAAAAAGAAGAAGAAAAAAAAATGGACAACGGCAATAGAATAGCCTGCGTTATATACATTTTTGGAGTTTGTTGCAATAGAAGAGCCTGGGTCGTGTTGTACAGTTTTTCCCCCCTCCCAAAAAAAAAAAAAATTAATTCCTAGGTAAGACCGCAACAGCTTTTCAAAGATAGTTAAGTACGAATCATGCTGTAGAGCCCCATGTTAATATATCTATAGTGAATGAAGAAGCAGATATCCAGCATGGTACTGAGATACTGGACAACAAGCTGATCCTTGCATGCACTTTTGACCTAGTTCTTCCTAGATTTAACGAGTTTGGTTTGCAGATTTTGCATGACATCTGATGGAACTAACCTGAATGGAAAAGATAACTAAACAATTTGCTCTAGACAAGGACATTTGACATTATCTGGACGAGCATTTTTGCAATGGCCTTAACCTTTTTGAGGATCTTACATCTGCGGATGCTGTCAAAAGAAGTGAAAAAAAACGAGGTTTTGGCTAATGGTACAAAATGATATGTGAGTAATAACACTTCCCCATCCACAAGCCTGTTATCAGTCTCAAAATGAGTGTTGATAAATATGAGGTTCTTCTTAGTCATTCCATGAATTCGAACCACACATCCTATTGAGGAGCTTCAAAATGAGATCATCCTGCACATATTGATGTAGAAAAACAAGACACAGATAGAAAATAGTTGCTCGTCTACCCAGCCGAAACCTATGTTGATCTCCCATCCTAAGTTTGTATATGCTTATCTTTATTACTTGGGCACGACTCAAACAAGCATGAGCGCCTGACGCTGACTCACCATGACTATCAGGGGGTCCTCTGAGCTATAATGTATACAGAAAGGAGTATGAGGTGCCCTAAGGAATCAAAGGACTGCCACAATCGCATTCCAATGAAAAAACTGTTCTGGAAAGGCATATTTCTTGTGATGATTTGGTTCATCTCTCGATTGAGGAACAGTTTGAACATCTAAATGACAGCACCCTTACATCCAATACTGATCCCACCCTCCCTCCCTTCAAACAAAATAATTTTCAGTTTTTTTGAAATATTTTAGAAATGAGTTTCCTGAAATGTAGGTAGACTAATATGGTTGCATGTCCCTGTTCTATCTCTTGTTTGTCGGGTGAACTACTATCTAATGAAATTTCTGTATGACTCAAATGGATGGTAATCTGATGTTCTTATATGTCACAATTATCAGATATGAACTGCAGTGTTACAGTCATGAAGTCAATAGTTGGTTTAGCAATGCTGTTGGACGTTCTTGTACCCTTTGGAGATCCATGGCCTCAGATCATTATTTATGTACAAATGGACGTGCAGGCTCCTGTAGAGATATGGAAAGTTCTTTAAATTTTGTCAACGAAGCCCAATTTCTGCTAATATCTGAAGCAAGTGTAGCTGATCTGAACTGCAAGTTAAACGCAAGTATGTATTCCTACTATTTCCGAGCATGCCATGCAGCTCCTACATGCTTTGTTGATGCTTGCTTTCCTATGCTTTGTTGATGCTTGCTTTCCTTGTGACTTGAATCTATTTTTCAGTGTGTCATCTACAACATCTGAGTGAACCAAACAATGGTTTGATCATGCTTTAATAATGAATTCGGAACTGGCAGAAGTTTGAGGTCTCTGCGTTTTGCTTTTGACATCTCTATACTGCTGCCAAATATTGTCTGCCCAACAGTATCACCAACTCTTGGTTTCACAAAGAACAATTTTTTGCTGTACTACTACATGAAAGGGCAAATGCTTCCAATTCGTCTTTGCAGTTTGCACTGAAATCATTCTACTTGTAAAGAGCCATGAGTATAAATGTGTACTGGGTTTGGCAACCTTGTGCTCTTGAGGATTTGCAGTTCTTTTGTTTAAGTTTCTGTTGATGTCATGAGTTGAAAACAGTCTTTAACCATCAGTTGTTATGGTGATTGAAGAGGTAGACAATTTTAAATCATGCGTTTTTCACCAGTCACTGGCGACAGAGGTTTTTTCTTTTGTTTAAGTTTCTGTTGATGTCATGAGTTGAAAACAGTCTTTAACCATCAGTTGTTATGGTGATTGAAGAG
>JBBYHQ010161024.1:0-26058 GCA_038382645.1 Spergularia azorica
CAGTTTCACAGTTGGTCAGTGCATTTCCAAGTGAAGGTGATTGGCTACTGCAAAACAATGCCCTCTCAGATAATAACTCTTTCTCGTTTGTGTGACCACCAAATGACCCTCCAGACCTTCTTAAGCCTGTCCTGGCAATTCTTGCCAACGCCATTTTAGAAAATCGAATTCTAGTGTAACTCCCTCAGATACCAGAGAGTTCAAGAAAACCAATCTCTTTTGTGTAACAACCTAGTCTAATTTGTGCTGCAAAAGACAGATTCAAGAATCAGATATGTAAGCATACGACATGCTATGAGTCGATATTTGAGCAACAAAAGGCCTATTAGACTAGGTTGCAGTTAACTTATTCTTGAAGTTTCACAAAGGTCATGGTAGCTTCACTACAAATTTAATCAGGAACATGAACTGCCATCACATAACAACTTTGTACTCATAAAAAAGAGAATCTAGGAAACTCAACAAGGTGTTAGAGCTCTGATTCTGCAGAGGATATTCCAAACTCGATAATATGATCCTACTAAAATACATGTCTACCAGAAATTATATGACTTGCAAACAGAACTAAACCCTGAAGGTCAATCCTGTCCAATCAGACGATAAACAGCATCAAATTATATCGTTTTTTCTCAGCGCGAAACACTAGCTACAACTGATTCCTGTGCCCTCAGTACTACCAGGATGAACTAATGCTACTAACTAGGAGGACAGCACTAAAGAACTAATCTTTTACCCTAAACATGATAAATCTTCAGCATTTTAGAGTATGTATGCTTAAAACATTAACAATCCAAGCTCCGAAAGGGCGAAACAGGGCAAATGACCCAATATCAGACAATCAATTTCACTGATTTAAGTAAGAGTGCAAACAATTTCAGCAAAGTTCTAGCAACAGTAAATATTCAGAAGTAGAGATCATAACAAAAAATTCAGAGACTTACATTTATATTAAGTAGTCAAGGGCAATCTATGATCTAACCAATATCAAAATTCGCAATCTTGTAGCACAATTTATTAATTTGCACCCCATGTACTATACTAAACTACACCCATCAAACAAAATGACATACGTGATTCGGGCATACGACACGTTTGATGTACGCAATCTTACCCCACGACTAAATCCCACCATAAAACGATTCCTCGAAAGAATAGATGTACGCAAACCTTACCCTAACTAGTAACGACGGACTTATAATAAACAACCCCACAACACAAAAAATCGAAGCAAAAACTATACAAAACATATATAGAAATCAAATTATACAAACAAAATTAAGAAAATGAAGGACATTACAGAGGATTTATGAGGGAGATCTTATGGCGTCTGAAGAACAAGAAAGAATGCAGATTTTTAACTCCAAGAAAATTGGATTTGGTACACTTTTTTTACTTAGTACTACATAATATAACACACAAAACCCATGTACAGTAAATTTCTTAAAAATTAAGGGTGTGGTAAAATATCGTACAGTAATTTCCAGAATATAAAAAATATTTGGGTGTTTAGAAATGGAAATATAATATCTGCACAATTTGGAAGGAATTTTTACTGAGGGTAAATATGGCGGCTTGGGGACAGTGCGGATCACCCGTCCCACTTTCTTGTACCCCTCCAATCACGTGCCACCATTTTATAAATTTATCTTTTAAAGATTATATTTTTTGGAAAGATTTATGAAATGGTAGCATTGGATTGGAGGGGTACACGGAGTGGGACACGAAAGTGAGACGGGTGATCTGCACTGGCTTGGGGAACACGAAAACCTTCCGAGTTTATGTACTTTGTTTAACTGTTATTCTCCGTGTTCTGTGGATTAAATTTTGTTTTCTTTTTTTCATTTCTAATTTTCTTTTTACCTTTGTGACCACAGAGTTTAGTTCGGATTCGAGTTAAAAAAGGATAAGTACGATCTCAAAAGAAAAAGAAAAAAAAAAGAGGATAGAGTACAAGAACATAAAAACGACTAAGAAATCGGATAATGATAGCAAAATTCTAAAATAATCGACGGTTACTTGATCGAGACTCTCTTTATAAGTTATGGCTTTTGGTACATTCCAAAAAATTCTTATTTTCTTACAAGTAATGCAAGGAAAAACGTTATTTGTACATTGTAGGACGATCAAAAGGTTTCAATTATCTCAATTATTATTGTTGTAAGTTGTAAGTTGTAAGTTGTAACTTGTAAGTCTTGTAACCTTTTTTGTTTGATGGTAAGTGTAGTAACCTTGAACTTGAAGGTATGTAGTTTACATTTTTATGTGACTTAGTGAGCCCCAAGCTAAGCTAGGGAAAATACGCCAGGTAAAAAAAAAAAAAAAAGTATCCCTATTAGCGTAGTAAACAAGAAAGTGATCAAATCGCGCGTATAAAAAAAAAAGGAGAAAGAATATTTGCTGTAGCCAGGAGTTGAACCTGGATTCTTATAACGAAGAAGATTTGCCGATGTGCTACTACAGCTTCATTGTCAAGTTATAGGAAAATAATGTAATTAAACCGTTTACATAGAGAAAGTTAAAAAAAATAGTTTTTGCTGTAGCAAGGAGTCGAACCTGAAATCTCAAAATGAAGAAGATTTGCCGATGTGCTACTACAGCTTCGTTATCAAGTTATAGGAAAATAAAGTAATTAAACCGTTTACCATAGAGAAATTTAAAAAGAAAAAGTTTTTGCTGCAGCCAGGAGTTGAACCTGGAATCTCAAAACAAAGAAGATTTGCCAATGTGCTACTACAGCTTCATTGATAAGTTATAGGAAAATAAAGTAATTAAACAGTTAACCATAGAGAAAGTTAAAAAAAAAAAAAGAAGTTTTGCTGTAGCCAGGAGTTGAACCTGGAATCTGAAAATTCCTCATAGATTTGCCAATGTGCTACTACAGCTTTGTTGTTTAATTATAGGAAAGAAATATTATGTTTTAGAGATTTGCTTGTGAATATGATCATGGCAGCTGTTTGTAACAAAGTTAAATTACAGGATCTTGTTACATTGTTACAACCTAAGATCTACATACGAATCGATAACATTATTTGAATCGATACAAAAATCGTAAATGAATAATCACTATACTAGTATGTATTAAGCTCAAGTCATAAGATTACATACATTGGGTGACAATATACTGATATCAACAAAGAATGCTGCAAATTATAAGACGCTGTAGAAGCATGTTTTTACAGTTGCACATGTTAGTATCCAATTCTTGATACTGTTGTGATTAATTACATCCTATGCAACACTATCGGAACGTCGAAAAATACATCATGCAAATTAACATCAGAAATTACAATTGATCTAATTTATGAGATAAAGAACACCAAAGAATTCAGTTGAACTCTTCCATTTACTGATCAAGGTGTTAGTGTTGAAAGTTGCCTTAAGTAGCTGCCGCCATTGCTTCATGGCCATGGTTGAAGACCTTGTTCAAAATCATGGCTAGTCGAATACCGCCTTGTGCTATACGTTTCATCACAAATGGTAGCCTTGAATTGAAATACTCGTCTGTGAGAAAAAATTATTATCACTCGATGTTAGTCGGTACCAGTTATAATTTGTTTTCGACTTATGTATGTCAAACCCCTCCGTTTACGAGAGACATTAGATATAATACAATTGCAAAGACTCACCCGAAAGCGTGATGCCAGGCTCCACGTCTTTGTAACCCCATTTGCAAGCTATGTTAATGCTCTCTGTTGCGTACCTGTTGTAAACATGACGACTTACATTAGACGACTCTAAATCATTATATTCCGAGACTAAAATTTTAATGTTTTTGTAGGGTATATGTAACGAAAACGAGTTTGATAATTAGTTGTTAATACTTGTTAAGAGTTCAAAGAAAGAAAACCCGTACTTGGTTACACAAGCATGAAGACTTGCGCAATCTGTCCAGGATGAGACATCATCAGACCAAATACCCTGTATAAAATTGCATAGATACATGATCAATTTAATTGCGCACATTTTGTATAACAATAACACTATTTGGTAATAATGTATGGATAACGTAGTTTGTATGTATTGAAACTTACATTGGTGAAGTTTCCTTCAATGTCTTGTTGAAGAAGCTCCATGTCTTTGTCATAGTAATCCTTCATAGCAGTGAGAATTATTTCTCTGTCCCATACCTAGCGTAAAAGCGTAAGAACCAAAATAAGAAATTGGCATATTGAATTCTTCCATAGTAATAATACTAAGATTACGGTTCATTACATGATGAAGATTGGATTTGTGCCTGAACCAACGTAACTCAATACTGTTTCCACCTTCGTCAGTAGTGTGTGCGCAATGCATTGGCTGTGAAAACGAACAATAAAGTTAGTCGTGACACTGCTACAATAATGAGACTGTCTTATACAAGACGAGTTGTAAAAATAGATCATGACATTTTATTTACGAGTCAGTAGGGTATGAAAATAGGATCATCAACCTGATGAATGTCTCCCATGAAGTGTGACAAAAATAGCAAGGCCTCTGTCAAATTATCTGCAAAAATTGGAGAACAAAAAAAATGCGCAATGTATTAACAAACATCACTCGATAGTCTTACTACACACGTTTTATCGAGTTCTTTACATTTTGTTTGGATATGTGATAGAAATCCCACACGTTTTGATTTAGAAGAGATCTTACAGCGTCGATCAGAAGTCCCATCGCGGTAGTGCTGAAGCTGGGAAGTGTAATTCTGAATGGCACCAGCAACACACATATCCTTAACGCCGTGAGTGTCATGACAATCACGGTTGTAATCGAACGAGCAAGAATTATCAGGGGTATCAATGAAATGAAGCGGACTCGACCACCGGTATTTGTACCAGTGCCTCACTTGGTCCGGCCACACACATAATGCCGATAAGTTACCGTCTAAGTGCTCCGGTAGAAGATTTTTCACTGCATGTAACGCTTCGGGTTCTAACAGGTTCTGTTCCAAACACAAGCAAAAAAACTAATTTAACATAATTCGGAAGTATGTGCTCTCGCAATCATGTGTATGTGTATGTGTATGTGTATGTGCTAAACACTAACTGTATTACCAAATTTGCAAGCAAAATTGTTAGGTGAATGGTCCATTTCTTCAGTTAAGTTTGTCCCAAATATAATTAAACATAGAAGTGGAGTATTGGTGTGGACATAAGTATGAAAAATGTTGACTTTAAAGTAAGCTTTCCCAAATTTATGTGTGTGACATTATGGGTCAGGGTCACACACATGACACACCCATCATCTAGACAAAAATTATCATCTTATCGTACCAAGGATGTCGTGAGTCGTGACTTAGTTATATCACCAAGTCATGAGGCTTAAGTTCGAATCTTTCATCCTCGTAAGTCCTAATTATTACGGCCTTATAGAATTGAATCCCAAATATAGCCAAGACATGATGATCCGTAGCAATTGTACGTCTAACAGAGTTCAGAAACGTTAAACGGAACATTAAAGAAAAACACGACTAAAGCTAAGGGAACGAACCTGAGCGATGCTGCAGGTCATCATATGACCCTCTTTGCTCCATGCTTGAACACCAGCAGCCAAGATCAAGCAATAGACAACACAGGAAACCAGCCAGGACAGTTGCGCCATTGAACTGATCGAATACTTAGTTTCGACAAATATACCGATATAGAAGATGAATTAAAATGGCATGGATGAATTATGCTATGTTCTGTTTCTTGTAACACAGCAATGTAGATAGGTAGACTTCAAGCATATATAACACTTTCCATAGGGACGAATTCATTGAGTGCAAGTCTCACATTTCAACATATTTTGAGTAATAATAAAGTTGTCATGTTCTACAAGCAATACTAATATGTAATTCAGCATATTCTCATCCGTTACACTAGAATCTTTTACTTATAATAGGTGTCTTTTAATTAAAGTATACAATGGACTTCACATATCACATGAGTTGATAAATTAAGAACCTAAATAACTAATTATTGAGGCTGGTGATCTGAGGAAGGTTCATACAAGATCTCATAATCGAATGCTCCTTTAATTAAACCAGGCAAAAATAGATAAAAATCGGGAAGGTCAGATGTACGCGGTCTAACTTCTAAACCAAGAAAAGGGGTATACAAAGAGTGTACTAAAAATCGATCATGAAACTTCACTCCATATTGATGGTAATGTCTAGGGTTGGGAGTGGTGGTGGACGGGGGTAGGGGTGGTGACCGGTGGCCGGTGGATGTGAGCGTGCCAGGAAGAGGGTGAGAGAGGAGGAACTAATCTGTAATATGGAAAGGAATGAGAGTCTACTTTTCATTTAATTGAGCCTAATCGCACCAAAGAACTTTCTAGTGAATGAGCCGATTTAAACAAGAAGTTATGATGAGATGGTCTCACAAAAGCGTTCAAAATGTTTACGAGCGTATGCACAGATTTTCCAGAATGCATGCGCGTTTCGTTTTTTTTACCAGCGTTTCTTGTAGCAGTTAGACAAGCAACACTCTTGAAAACTTCAGAGACAATTCCTCGTTGTTCTGCATGCTTTCTGAAATATTGCGTATGTTTTAAGACAGAAAAATTTGCTTGCACTAAATCAAACAACAGAACAGAAGCAACTACGAGTTCAGGAAGACAAGTTACCTATATACACCTCAGAGTCCAGACGAAGGAAAGTCGGAGCCACCTGAAAATTACGGTCATACAGTCCGGCAGGACAGGCAGTCTGCGACAAAGGGAGGACCAAGGATTTGTTCTTTGAATCCTGCACATTGTTAAACTTAGCGTTGCGGAAAATACTCACCAGAAAACAGTTATGCTGCTGTGGCCTGTGCAAGAAGTCAGGTAACTTGAAAAATTATGATAGCTTAAGATAGAATGTACATACGCCTATGACAGGCATCAGATGGAAGAAGCATTATCTGAATGAAGCTCAAATGATTTACACATTTCTATATCTATGAAATGACTCCCATTTTGTATATTCAAGTGTTACTAAATCACTTTGACCTAAAGGGGGTGAATTCGACCCACTTTTATTCTATACATCAATGGTGAGTAAACCTTATGATGAGTATTTGTCAAAAGGCACATCTCATGCATAACTTGTTCTTTGCTCTCCTTTCGTTGCATCTGAGATCAGCCCACAGGAAGCGAAAATCCGGTTGAGAGTAGCGGCCAATCGAATTCCTCCTTGAGCTAGCCTTTTCTCTACTATGGGCAGCCTAGTGAGGAAGTATTCATCTATTGCACAACATGAAGAAAACAAAAATCCAATTATATAAGCGAACACAACCTGTCCATATTTCTCTACAGTCTACATCATCCGACGGAAATGTGAATAGATTTTAACTGAGGCACAGTAAAAAAAAGGTTGTGAGCCGACATGTAATAGGATAGCACCAAGCCCATCCCAAAAGCTTTCAAATGGTGAAAGACCCCAACCCTTGATAACCGAACGTTAAGTTCCCCATAAGACCGATTTGGGACAATGGATCATCTGTGTTTAGGAAAACCTCATTTCTCTTGCTTCTAATTGGCACTTGGCTGTGTATGATGTTTTTATCTTGTCCTAAGGCAGTCAAAACTTCCAATGCATTGTGGATACAGCAAAGTATACGATGATCTAGAAACATTTTTGCAACACTCACCTTTTAGTACACTTCCGGGTGTGGCATTTCTGTATGCGTATTGGCAAGCCAGCTTAACGCTCTCAGATGCGTACCTGCAAAAGCACATTGCAATAATGACTCTTCTGCTGTTTGTCCCCCAAAAAAGACTAGATTTTTACATCTTCCACCTCTATAAAGTGATTGTTGTGATTTCACTTCACTTTGCTGTGGATTAACATGGAAGGAAACATGAGCAAATAAGACAAATGGTGATTAACTTTAATAAATTTCCAATATCTTAATATGTCATGATCGAATTTCATGTGTCTTTCAATTTTTACCAAACACCATTCGGAATTTCTTTACTCTTGTCTTCCATGATATGATTGGTTTAGCGAAGCCTAAAGTATTTTGGAACTACATCTTTGTTGTTGTAGTTGTGTCTTTCATGATTGATACATATCATTCATTCTCATGGTGAGCTAGAACTCCTACAAGCATGCAGTATGGCAGATTAGCTAGATGCCATGATACATTACCAAACACAGCCCTATCTCACTTGATTTACGATACAGTTCATACCAATTATTATTTGTTCTAATAGATAGACTACAGGAGGCACCAAATTGAAAACCCAGAAGCAAAAGGGCAAGTTACAAGAGTCCAGTATTGGCAACTTACGGATTAGGACAAACTGTGCGGTTTGATTCACATTCCTCCCATGACTCGACATAATTTGACCAGTTCTCCTGTTCAGAATGGGACAAAAAAATAAATAAATAGTTGTGACCAGGAGATGTATTCACATATATGCAAGGTCATGTAGAACATCAAGCTTGGGAAAGTAAAGACAATCTTACCGTAATGTTTTTCTGCATAGCTTCTATCATGGTGTTCAGATCTGAAGTATAGAATCTCTTCATGGCAGTGTCAATGATTTCTGTATCCCACACCTGTAAGCAACACAAGCAATTTTGTAAGCTAAGCACATGCACAAATTAGAAAGATATACCAGATCAAGCCAGCGGGAGGGAAAACGAAATAGGAGTTCACAATGAGAATGTAATATATCATTTCATCAACTTTGTTCACAATAACTTCGTAAGTTTGTACACTATGAGAATGCCTCATGTCTACAATTAAGAGTGCAACATCGAGATTCACATCGATTGATCATGAGTCGCTATAATTTTTTTTTTTTTTTTTTCTTGAGAAGGAAAACATAATGTAATGCAAATGAGTCTTCTCATAAAACAGAAATGCAATTTCGTTCCCACCTAGATTTCCTTAGATCTATATAGACTTATCTAAATTCCAAGTTTCTAACCAAGAGCACGTAGATATTTTCATAAAGAATAATCTTATTAGCAAACCATTTGAAATGCTTTCACCCGTTAAGCTCTTCATTATTCATTAAGCGCCTGCTCGGAATAAATATACAGAAAGCATGCATGTGGAGACCAAAGATAAAAAGATCTTAGTATCATTTTTCTTACAGAAAGTTGAGCGAGAAAACATACATGGTGCAAATTGGCCTTCCTGCCGTACCAATGGAGATGGATTCTGTTCCCACCAAGATCTCCCAGGAAGCCAACATGTAGAGGCTGCAGACAGGTTTAAGCCCATTCAATATGAGCGGTCACTTTGAAGATATAAAGATGATTTACCAAAAGATTACCCAGGCTTTTTTTTTTTGGTTAACTCGACCTCAAGTGAAGTGATGAGCCATTCTACAGTTACAAGCCAAAGTGAAGACTCAATGCAATCAGCACAACAGATACAGCTGACAGTTAGATGAAGCAAGATTGTGCCTTCCGTACTTCAAAACTTAAACCAACAAGAAGGAAGACTAAACTAACCTGATGAACATCACCAACAAAATGTGACAAAAACATGAGGGCCTCAGTCAAATTATCTGTACACAATATTTCATGAGATTTCATCATCTAAGACAGCAAAATAAAAAGGGAAAATGGCAATCCATACATCTGGTTTGGGAAGCGGAGTTATGACAAGCTGACATTAGCTGGTTCGTGTAATTGTAAATTGCTCCAGTCACACATCTATTCTCACGTCCAGCAGAATCATGGCAGTCTCCTGTAACGATGCAATTTAGATTTGTAAGGGTTCATCATAAAGGGTACTAGAATCAGGTCATAAGCATAGGTTCACATGGAATTTAAGACCAAAACAACTCGATCAGTAAGCATGCAGTCAAATTTAATCTAGGAGTCCCAAAGATTGGTTTTATGACAGATTTCAGATTTCAAGTCAGTTGCTTTAAAAGTAGAAAATACCATACGTAACATACTTTTTCTTTTGTAAGATAGTAGTATAGACTTATAGCAATGAGCATACAGGTAGCGATGAGATTGAGCCATCGACTTACTGGAGTAGTCATAATTGCACCTAAAATCTGGGGTATCAACAAAATGCAAGGCACGGCTCCAGTAATAATGGGAACGAATTGCAAACAAATCAGCCCAAGAGCAGACAGCTGCTAATTCTCCTTCAGCAGACTCGGGGAGCAATTCTTTAACAGCAGCAGAGGCTTCTTTTGAAAGATATCTCTGAAATTTGGCCAACACATATAATAAATCTACATAACCTTTTAACTTTTAGCATGTTGAATAAAAGCACAATTTCTGTGCTACGAAGTGACTTTTCTCGAGGTGCACACACACTGGTAAGGAAGTTGCTTAATAAAACCTCAAGGCCGAGCTGGAGGAAGGGGATCAGGGACATTGTGAAGTTAAAAGTTTAAAATTGTGAGAAATCAGTCTCCAATTAAAAAAGACTGATACTCTCCCCAACAAAAACAGAAAAAAAAAATAGAAAAACCAAGAAGAAAAGAAGACGAAACAATTCCCCAATGGCAGTGTATTGAGAGTTGAGACCGCCACTAACTTATTAGAAGTATAGAAGTGCATAACCAAAGAGATATGGGGGCGGGGAGACTCCTTTTGCAAGGCTCCACTGCATCTTAATTTCTAAACAAGAAACAACATTCCTAGATTCTGATGAAATTGAGAACATTTTATCAACAACCTATCCCTACAAATAGAAATGTAACGAAGTCCAGAACAGCTATATGGCTCTACTGTTCTTGAGGAGTTGAGGCTATTTTCGAAGTCAAACACTTGTGCCCCCCAATTTAACATGCACCATAGAAAGTCTCAATCTTTTGGCTGGAATCGGAACACCCAAACACCTCGACTTACCAGCATTAAAGATGAACCAATGGACTTATGGCTTTCTCAATGACCATCCTAGATTAAAAGCGCCCCGTTCGACCAATACAATAAAACATTTAACAAATTTAAACAGCCCTACTTGTGAAACTTACTATGCAGGAAAACAATCAAAATAATAATTGCAAGCATGCCCCATTCTCTCAAATTCATCCAAACTGAAAAACTTCAAACATATTCCAAACGCAATATTGAACCAAATCACCCAAAGTCCTTGCCAATTTACACAAACTTAATGATCCTTGCCAAATTACACAAATTGAATGTATCTTCAATGAAAAGGCACAAAGTTTGAATCTTTACCTCAGCAATTTTACAAGTAGCATAATGCCCATGTTGCCCCCAACCAGCTATCCCAGTAACCAACTGAAGTAACACAATCCCCACTACACAAATTCCAAAGTTCCCCGAAAAACCCATGTTTTTGATCACCTGAAATTTAAAGAATTCAACACAAAATATCGTATAAATATTTCTAAAAATTGACCAAAAGGGTCTTCAAAAAATGTATCGAAATTGACAAGAATAATAAAATTCTCACCTGTTCTTGTGATTATATGCAGGAAACCCAGATTTTCTGGTGACCAAATTTGTGGGGATAATGTAAGCAGAAGTCCTGATGGCACCAAACTTCATGAAGACGACAAAAAAATTGTTAATCAAATTAGTAATAATAAAATGAAGAAAGTCAAGCTTTGATACAACATAGACCAATCATGGACTGACAGCATAATGCTAATTAATTCAATATGAGGAATGTCAATTTCTGGGTTGTAGTTTAATGTTGCTGATGAGGAAGCTTGAAGAATAAGTTTTAATGCGAATACTCTTAGTTTGGATAAATGGAATCAAAGTTTTAATCTTATCTCTAACACAGAGTTTAAGTCAAGGAGAAAGAGTTTAGTTTGACGGGTCACTGACTCAGTGGTGACTGACTGACTGGTCACTGGTGTGGTGACCGAGTGTTTCGAGTTTGGACTCGGTCATGACTCGGAACTCGGGGAGTTTTCTTTTCTAACTCACTTCCCTATCTTTCGCCAATACCGGACACAACACTAGTATTGACTGTTAGCGCTTTTAATAATTTGCAAAAGACAAGTCTTCGAATTGACAACGAAAATCGAAAATGTGCAATTTAGTTTCGTAAATTTTGACAAAGACTTGTGACAATACAGATCACTAATCTTTCTAGTAATGTGCAATAAACTTATTTTCCAATTTCACGTTCAACTTAAAAATGAAGAGTTTAATTCCGAATTTCTGACAGTCGAAAGCAAAATTGCACAAAGAAAGCGATAAGCCGTATTTCCTCTCAAGAGAATTCTGTAAGAAACTCACACATTAGTTTCAGTCCCAATTCAATTGCCACATTGTCGAATGTGCGTCGTCTCCAATCTCCATAGATTTTCTACTATAACATCCCATTTCTCGGATGGATACCAACTCGCAAGGAAAACTCATTTATGTCCGAAAAATTCTCCGTATAATTGAAAAGCTATGTAAACAGTCATCGAGTAGGATACTTCACAGGGATCTTTTGGTACAAATTGGCCAAAATCGAGTTCAATGGTGAACACTTGGATATTCATATAACATTGACGCTATTGTTAAACACTATATTGTCTATCTTCCCTACAGATCTCGTCAACAGTCAAATGGTGCGAAGAACGTAATACCTCAAGTTCAAACCGCAGAAATAAGAAAAGGCGACGAGGGATGTACTACAGACTACATCTATACATCAATAAAACACAGACTTGAGCTAGAAAAGCCAGTGAACACTGATGTTTCCTAGCCAAATGAAGAGCGGAAACTGTGCCAGGGCAATCAAGAGCAAGAGGACGTGATGCTTGCCTGAGTCATAACTTCTCACTTCCGCATACAGAACCCTCTTCATAGTCTTCACCAGAAAGATTCCCATGCATAGGCAGGTCCAAGGCAACAACACATAGTATGAATGCTTCCAGAATATTCTTCCCAGGACTGCCAACGAGATACCTGTAAATGCATAACCTGCGTATGCCACAACATCCAGCAAGGGTGCTTCCCCGCTACTGAGAGAAAATAACGACAGCTTTAACAGTGTGACTTGAAGGAACCAGCCTACCATTCCCTTCATGAACAGCCAGTTTACAGCCTCTGGATTAAACCTAGGATATTGACAAAAGGAGATGTAGCAGTTTTATCAAAACAACGAAAGCATCAAAATTAACAAATAAAGACCCAAATGTACTTTATTATAAAATGTATGAAAAAGAAAAAGGGATGTAGCCACCAGAACTTGAGATATAGTAGGATACAAAATTCAAGAGAAAGGAAGAAAAATATTCTCAAGAGTACGTGAATTTCAGCATAGCAGCTCTACTACGATTTGTAGGCAGGGGCGAAAACTCGGAAGCAAACCTTGTAGCCTTTCCTAGCAGTTTTAAAACATCGGCATTTAACTAAATGGTCCACGAACTAGAACAAAATTATACGTTTGTCAATGCAAAGTGTGCAAAGAAAAAAGCATTTTCAGAAATGAAACTCAATCCTAGTTCCACGACAACAAAAATTTGCCTAAAAGGCGATGTGAAAAATGTCGGTGGAAATTTCAGCCGAAATTATATAAGCTCATAAACAAAATTCTTACTTTCCATTCAGTCCTAGGACAAGGCTGGCTAGAACAACGTAAGAGAGAAACGCCATAAGAGGAATGTAGAGATCTGGAGCATTGATGTCATAAATTGGAGGCTTGTAAGATAGCTTCCCAGCCATAGGTTCAGTTATCCTTGTCCAGTGCCCCTGTAACAAAAAAAAGAAATTTAAGAGACGCCATCTATTTACTTGTAATTCTGAAAAGATGTTATTTCAGGGGATAAAAAGCACACACTAGAGGAGCTTACCCGATGCAAAAAGGGAAACAGAACCACCTTTAACTTGTTCCTCACATAGTCATCGTTCACTTGAAAGTAATATTGTGGGTCAGCAAAATACCTACTTATCTGTTAAGAGTTTGAAAACAGAGGAAACTTCATGAGTTCTTTTTCCCTTATCAAGAAAAATCAAGTCAAAGAGCGACAGTAGAACCCCTGACATGATGAATCCGAACAAGGTGAAAGAGCAGGACCTATGAAAAGAATACTCCAAAAGTACTTAACATGTAGGTCTACTACGAAGATAGTCAGTAAAACCTGAAAGGTTAGAGCAGTTGGGTATCGATGGGAACTTCTCAATACTCAATATTCCATCAGACTAACTACAGTAGAGAACAATTGAGCCTACCATTAACAAATGCAAAGGAAGCGAAGATCAAGTAACTTCTATCCCTGTCCATAAAGAGAAATCTCAAGTACAAGGTCATTTGAAGTCTCTGAAACCACAAGTTTGTGATAGGTTTAGCATCCATAATTTTCTTTTGGTGCCAGAGGTTTCATATCTGGAATGGGATCAGTTAAAACTTCCTGCCTTTATAAAATGTACTAGTTTGGGGTCTGGCTAACGCCGGGGCTACGTAAGTATGGTTTTTTTAACTTCAATTATCATAATTTCCTTAATATTATTTTTATTATTCGTCATCAGTCATATTTTTCAATTTTCATCACCTATTTAGGCCGATTTGAGGAAATTAACATAGGTTTTTGGCTCTAAACTTCTACCAAAACCCATACCACTACCCGTAGAGACTCCCACGAAGATGCAAGCCGTTTTTATTCCAATGCCATTTTGGGCAAAAAAGGGTGAATTATAGCCTTCGTTTTGGCCATTTTGGCAGCTTTTTTTGAAATAACAATATGATCTCAAAACTTTACCATCAACACCCGCGAGCGACCTTGATGGATAAAACGGGTCGGTTAACATGTTCACAAAAATTTGCCTAGTCCGCAATTTTCTTCACATTACATAATTGTTCTAAAAAACTTGCCATGGACACAGTGGTAGTGCCCTTTGTGAATTTGAAGGGCTAGTCTCCTGTTAGGGGGTCTTTTAAACCCTTTAGCCTCCCGTCACCCGATAAGGCTAGTGTGTGGAATTGGCTGATTTGGGCACTTACCATAGGTTTTTGGCTCTAATATTTTGCTAGAATAACATAATATGTCCCCTAGGAGCTACTACAAACATTTGATTCATTTTTGTTCTAGTGCCATTTAAGGCAAAAAAACCATATAGATTATCTACTTCGGTTTGATCATTTTGACCACTTTTTTAAATTAACCAAATGTTTTCAAAACTTTACCAAGGATAGCTTTTGTGTGACCTTATATGATATGAGGGTCGGGTTCCTTGTTTGGGTAAATCTTTACGCCAATTCGGCACACATCACCCAATGAGGCCAGTATGCATTTTTTTTGCCAATTTCAGAACCTACCATAGGTTTTTGGCTCAAATATTTCGATAGAACCCATAATATTACCCCTAGAGGCTTCCACAACAACTTGAGTTGTTTTGGTTCTGGGGAAATTCTTGACCAAAAACCATGGATTCCAATTTTCACTATGCTGACTACCTTTTTCAAAATATCTAACTTCTCCTAAAACATTACCATAGCCACCCTGGTAGTGCCCTTGATGAATTTGAGGGACCAGTTCTCCCATTTGGGGATCTTTTGAGCCCTTAGCTTCCTGTGACTCGTTAATGCTATCATGCGTTTTTGGCTGATTTGGGGCATCTATATAGATATTTCGCTCTAATATTTTTCCACAACACGTAATATGACCCCTAGAAGCTACTACACCCATTTCAGTCATTTTTGTTCAAGTGCCATTTTGGGCAAAAATTCATGGATTATTACTTCGCTTTTGGCCGATTTTGACACTTTTTTCTAAAGTGGCCAAATGTTCTCAACACTTCTCTAGGGACAGCTTCTGAGGGCCCTTATTGAATATGAGGGCCAATGCCCTTATATGGGTAGTTACTTAAGCATATTTGCCACAAGCCACTCGATGAGACTAACATGCGTTTTATGACAATTTTGGGAGCCTGCCATTGAGTTTTAGCTCTATTTTTTTTTATCATTTCAAGAACATTACTCCTGGTGGCTTCCACAAAAATTTCAGTCGTTTTTAGTGTGGCGCCGTTTTGGGTCAAAAACGTGGATTATAACCTTCGGTTTTGTCCAATTTCGGCCAAGATAGTTACTTTTTTAGAACTATCTAAATTTTCTTAAAATATTACCGTAAACACTCACGGGACTGCTCTTGATGAATTAGAGCGGCCGGTTCTCCCTTTTAAGGGTCTTTTAATCACTCCGCCTTTCATCAACCCATCATGCTAGTGTGTGTTTCTAACTAATTTGGGGCAGCTATCATAACTTATTTAGCTCTAATACTTCGCCAAAACACATACTCCATATGATTCCTAGGAGTTTCAATAAAAATTTGAGTCATTTTCTTCCGTTGTCATTTTGGGCAAAAATCTGTAGATTATATACTTAGATTTTGGCCGGTTTTGACCAATTTTTTTTAAATCAACCAAATGTTCTCAAAACATTAACAGAGACAAATTTTGATTGCCCTTACAACCTTATGTGATATGAGGTTTGGTTCCCCTCTTCTGTCGGCACACATAACCATATGGCCAATATTTGGAACCTACCAATTTAGCATAGCTTTTTGGCTCTAAGACTTTCATAAAAGTTTCCCACCAAAATCTAAGGCGGTTCTGTTCCGGAGCCATTTAGGGCCAAAAATTGTGGATTATAGCCTTCAATTGTATCAAATTTTAGCCATGTCGGCCACTGTTTTCAGAGTATCAAAATTTTCTTACAACATTAGAGTAAACACCCTGAAAGTGCCCTTGATGAATTTGAGATGCTGGTTCTCCCGTGTGGGGATCTTTTAAGCCCCTCCATCCTTAGTCACCTGTTTAGGCTACCGTGTGTTTTTGGCTGATTTGGGCACTATCATAGGTTTTTAGGTCTAATATTTTGCCACAACCCATTAAACGATGAGCTACTACAAAAGTTTGATCCAGAAAACCTTATGAGTTTGAGGAGATTCCCTATTTACCAAATTTTAAAAAGCCAAGCTATTATACACCCATCATAGCAAGTTAGCAACTGAAGAACCATCCTTCTTACCTTACATGACCTAAACTACAAAATTATAACTTTACACCTCACCTTTGAGGCCCCAAAGACTATAAACGTTTTCACAATCGATCTCCAATTTATATGACACAAAAGGTTAACGCCTTTACGGAATCAAGCTCACAGCAAGTCAGCAACAATAACATCAACCGATTACCAGACAGTATCCACACACCTATTTACAAAATTAAATAATGGTCCAACACCTGAACCCTTCAACATCCATTTAGTCACTAAAGAAGTCTTATTGGGCTCCAAAGTCCACACCATGGCTATGGATGGCATTACAGCAAATCCAGATGTAACCATGTTGCACGAGAACAATTGTGCATGAAGACTTTGGACCACCAAATCTGCTAGAAACTACTAATAAACAGAATACCACTGCCTAATCCTGCTCCAGCCAATTCCCCCCCCCCTCCCCCCGCCCCCCAAAAGAAAAAAAAAAATCCACCAGCTTCCAACAATAACTACGTCTCCAATCACAAAAGATGCTCAGAATGCCATCAAAAGTCAAACAACATCCAGGATCAATGAAAACAGGCAACAAACGCAATCCTGTCAGCCTCAAAACAACTCAGAAACAAAGCATTCAAACTCTTGACAATATAAAAAATACTAGCACCATCTCAAATGATTATGCCGAATTAATTTTTAACAGGAAACAGATCTGAAGCAACAGAGACTTACATTGCTTTGAACATACTCAGAGCTGGACCCTAGGATCTTTTCACCATATGCACTCAATCCACTCCGAATCAATCCCGAACCAGGGCCATTGAATGGATTTCCACCAAATGGGTTAGCTTGGTTAGGGAAGGATGGTTGTTGACCACCAGGCTGCGCTCCCATGTGGTTCATAAAGGGTTGTTGCTGCCCCCCAGGCTGAGGTCCCATATTACCATACATGTCTACAATCTGCAAATTGGAAACACCCAAAACACATGAACAAACCTAGAACGAGTTCTGCTAGTCAACTAAACGCCACCTCAAACAGAACTTGGTTAGTCAACCCATGGTAACAAACGATGCAGAGAATCGAGATAAAGAGTATCAATCAAGTAACCTAATTTATAATCCCAAAGAATCACCAGCTCACCACACACTCTCATTATACTTAAATACTCCGTGCATCATGCTAATATAGTCATACTTACTATTTCGGACTGAAAGTTGATCATCCTAATCCCTATAGTATTGCATCGAATTCGTGTCAAAATCATAAGAGCAAGAATAATCAGACCCTTTATAACAATTCAAACTAAAAGATCAATTAAAACCATAAAAATTAACTCCAAATTTACTGCCGAAATTCATATCTAAGCCTAATCATCGAAAATGGACCGACATCATCATAAAAATTTCGCCTTTTTGCCTTAGAACTCGATTAATATGAACAAAATTAAAAGAGGATTTCTTGATTAACCTCAACAATCATACTAATCATAAATGTGCAGAAACAATCAAATTGAATCAGAATCAACAAGTTTAAAAATATGGCAAATTCTGTATACAAATCAAATTAATATAATGTGGAGTGGACCGATCTAAATACATATGAATCGTACAACAGCGATGAAAAGAGGGCAAATCTATAGCATAAAGACATCCCCCAAATGATGATTAAAACCATATGATATAATCAAAATAATGATAATGATGAATTGAGCAGAAAGTATTGAAATGAATGTAGAGTGAATCGAGAAATTTACCAGTGATGAGGAGAGAGAGAGAGAGAGAGAAGGAAATGTGAAGAAGAAGTTAGAGTTCGCCTGAGGTGACCCAAGACTACCCAGGCGTTCGTGTTCGTGTTAGTGTTCGTGTTAGCTTCTGACTTGTGTGTAATATCCAGACGCGACTCTCTTTGCTTAGCGATGTTGTTTGTGGAGTAGATTGTGCTCGTTATTTTGGCAATTTTGACAATTAAAAATCAAGGTTTGAGATCTCTCGTGAGACCTCGAATTCCAATTGTGAGACTCTGATTGGTCGCGATAGCTCAACTTGTGACATTATTTGAATCCACATTAATATCGAGAGCTATGGGAATGACAGTATGTGCGTAGACGACGGCGGACAAGTATATGTGACGAGACTCACGAGAGAGTAAGTTATGAGGAGAGAATTTCAAAAAGGTACATGAGAAGGAAGTCTTGAGAAGAGAAAAGTTTAAATGGTTTAAATTCGATGTGCTGTAGCGGTTTTGCATAAACTCGCACTTGTCCCCTTTGTGTGTTTGGTCTGAGTTATGTCAAAGCCTACGTGCACCCTGATTCGATAAATACTTCTTTTGAAGCCCATACTGATAATTTTTTGTTTTTTTTAGCATTATTTGAGTTAAAGGTTCTAGTAATTTTGGAAAAATGTTATTCATTATCTCAAAAATACTTGAGTCACCCCAAAAATTCATTTTTTTTTTTAATTTCAAGTATATGATCACCCCCTCTCTTTCTCCAACTCTCTTTTCCTCTCGAAACTCCACTTATAACAACATTTCCTCGATAAGTGAAACTATACCGTGTATAATAGATACATACGGAGTATATAAGTTTCATGTGGTTGGATTACTTGGTTATGTTGTCGTTGTGCTTTGTAGTTAGGCAAGACCAGATCAAAACTCAACCAATTTAAAAATTCCAAGGCAAAATCTCCACCCAACTCGACATTCTTCTAACATGCAAACTCACTAGCTGCCCATGTGGTTCTATTTGAAGCACCCAGAGATGGTGCATACAAGTAGAACTGCCACCTCATCGACTTACTATTCGTTGTAATTTTTCAAAAGGCTCATCATACTATAGAACCGCCTTGAACTTAAAAACGAGTTGAACCGCCATAAACTTAAAAACGAGTTGACGAAGCAAAATTATAGGGTCACCCTTCAGCATTAGGTAATCTCCCAACGCCGATATACGAATCAAATTATCTAGCGGTTTCTGGCGGTGAATTCATTCTCAGAAATCCAAAGACCCACAAAAAGATTCACTTCAAAATCAACAAATCAAAACAAAAACACAAAAAATTGAATAATCTGACAAAGAGGTATGTCTAATGTTTTCCCACAATATTTATTTATTTATTTATGTCTGATTCTTGCGATTTTTTACTGTGTTTCTTCTAGGATTTCCACCTAAATAATATATTATTGAGAATGTCTTGTGTTCCCTCAATTTTTTACCATGGTAATTTTTTTTGTATTCAATACTCCGTTATTGTTAAGGTGTTGCTTTGTTATCGATATGTCACGGGTTTAAGTCTTTGGGCGCACCCTCTTGTCTACCGTTGTGACAAGGGTAGACTTGTGTCCCGTATACACCCTTGTGGTGGAACCCTTCCCCGGACACTTGCATTGCGGGGACGCCAATGTGCACCTAGCTGCCCTTTTAATGCGTTATTGTGAGCTTTGTTGCTAGAGCCTAGAGTTCATGAGTAGCAAAATTGGAACATGTTAGGTGGTGGGATTGAGTTGCGGTAGTTATTTATCGCGATCGTAGTAAAATTGGGTTATGGTAGTAAGGTTTATGTAAAGGATTAGACAAGTTTTTAACTTTGAAGTATTTAGGAGCTAAGCTGGTAATAAAGGCACAATCTTTGATGGTTATTGAGTTGTTAATGTGGCCCTCACGCGAGTTGGGGTTTCAAACCTGACCTTGTTCTTAGAAAGAGGCTCTAAGAATTCGAATTGGAAGTGTTTAGGTTATCGAGGTTGTGATGCCATGTGCAAGAACCAACTCAACAAAAGACGTGGTTGAGGTTTAATCATTAATGTTAATAGCTTAATCGAGTTTAGGTTATCGTGTTTGTGGATTTCTCAATGATCCTTTGAAGGTTTGATTAGTTAATGGTTGTGCTGGTTTGAGATTCTTGTGTTATAAGTGATGGTATTTTGGGCATGGATGGCCATATGGCTGATGCAACTTTTTGGTTTTGGAATATAATGGAATAAAGCAGAATGGCTCACAAAACTGTGCGCTTCTTGTACGTTGAGCGATTATCTATGCAATTCTCAATTTCTGTAAGCAGTCTCTCTATGTTTTCAAGATAGGGGTAACACTTGCATACATGCGATTCCCCTACCTCTTCATAGGCGGGAGCCTTTGAGGCACTCGTAATGTAGTTGTTGTGGTCGATCTCATCTCAGAGGGTGTTTAATTGAATTTTGGTAGAGTTGATGTGGTATGCTTTAAACAAATTAGCTCTTGGCATGATGAAGTCTGAAGACTATGTCTTTGGCTGATGAAATAGTTGATTCGAGTTATATTCATCTTGTTATATGAGTTTCATAGATGTTCAATTATTCTGCTATCCGGATTTTAGCATGGCTTGAGTGCAACTGAGAATTTTCTTATTTGTGCATCTAATTTGAACAACTATTGTATCAGTAGTCAATGGCAGGGTGCCATTTTATTGTTTGCTGTAAACTTCTTCTGTTTCCCCCGAAAACAAACCCCTTATTGTAAGTTGCTTCCCTGTGATATAACTGCTCAGATTATTGGTGGTTGTTGTATAAGACCTCTGTTTTATGAGTTTCTACAAGTTTTTCTTGTGTGGCCATCGACTCTGCTAATATGCTGTATATCGAGAGAGATAGAACAGTCTGGCTAATTCAGATGTTGGCCCATTTGATGTTTCTGCTTGATTCTCAATTTTGTACCTATGATGTCAGCTCTATGGCACTTCGTAATTGTGCTAACTACGGTTTCATTGTCTATCAGAATAGAAACTCATGGCTCTCAAAAATCCTGGGGAATTGCTGAAGTAAGACTTCTTTTAACGTTCTGTTTCTCAATTCACATTGTTGCTTCTGTTTGCGGTTATAGTTCTTTCTTCTTTCCCTTTTCTGAATTTAATACGTGCACTGATGATAGGCACTTGGAGAAGCAGAATGAATTGCTCGAGGATGCTCACAAGAAAATGGCGTTCGAATTGCATAGACTTCAGGTCCTTCATTTTGCCTTGAATTGGTCCATTCACTTTCATTGTCTTATTCTTTGTGAAAATGTCTGCGAGAATGTCAATGTGCATCATTCCTGTCAAACAAAGCGGGGGAAGAGTGTGTGCACTTTTTTATTTTTATTACTTGTGCGTTAGTGACAATTGCAGCAATACACACGGAGAGATGTTATTAGTAGCGACATTAGGATTGTTTAAAGATAGATAAATGGTGTTTTTTTCTTTTCTTTTGTCCTGTCTTTATCTTCTTTTTTCCTTCAGTAACTTTTTACCATGGTGATGATCTGATGGTCGACAATGATTTTTTGGTTGGAATATCAGGTAGAAGAAAGCATGCTGATGAACAAATTTATGGACCTCACCTCTGCATTGGGTTTGGATAAAAAGGTATTCCTCTGTGAATTACTATTTTTACGCTATATGTTGCTTTTAGTGGATCTTTCTATCTTCCTCAAAAGCCTATTAGTGTGGGTACTCTCCGGAAAATTTAGTCTTTGCTGGGGGGGGGGGTCAGTCATGTGTAGTTTGTGAGTGGGGGAAACTTTCTGAAGAAAAGAAATTAGCAGCTAAGCTAAGTAAAGCTTGGTTTATGGAAATTTCTGTCATTCACTAGTCGTGGATCGCTTGTGAAAATATATTGAGCAAATTAGCTCATCGAATAGTACAAACTGCCTTCTGATGACTTGAAAGTCTTAAACAGTGTCACTCAAGATTTTGATGTAGCGAAATATAAGAAATGAACCCTTGCTTCAGGAGCTAGGTCAAAACTAAATTACACCCATGCCACCCTAATATACCTCCTCCTGAGGCTTTTTTCTTTTTGGCATCGTCTGATAGTTGCTTTGCTTGTTGCTGTCTCACTGATCTCATTGACGCGCTTTGACCCGTTGATACTTGAGAGCCTGTATTTTATGGGATTCAGAGGCATCAAGCTCGCATAGGCAGTAGCTACTAAAGCTTAGTTAGTTACTGACTTACTGCTAGACCATAACAACGCGATTTATGTCACCACTTGTTGAACTCTCTAAACTTCTCCAGGTCTGTTAAATTTGCTTTCTTTGTTTTGAGAGAGCTGAGGTAGTGAGGTGCAAGTTGTCTTATTTTTCAGCTTTTCCTAGTTTTGGGAAGGTTCTTGTTAGAGGATATATGGAACTGATTATTAAGCAGTTGTTCTGCTTATATAGACTGAAGTGAGAAGTTTGGAGTCAATCAATCGAGAAGATGAAGATCATGATGCAGGAGCTAATAACACAACAGAAGGTTAGCAATTTGCGGCTGAGATCAAGGGTTGGATCTCGTCCATGATTGTGTTGCAGCTTGGAGAAGAGTTTGTGTTGTAGCCTAGCTGTGTAACTTTTAGAACATAAATTTCCTAGCATGTTCCAAATAGAATATGGTGCTGAGACTGCTGACTGCTGAAGTCTTAACATATCAAGGAAGACTGTTTAGTATATTTCTCGAACTTGAAGGATATGAATGGAGAGAATGATCAGTCGATTCCTGTCTCAACTTTTGTATGCATTTTTGCAAGTAAAAAAAAAATACGCGCTTCAGTCGCCTTCTTGAAGAAGTACCAACTTTTACTTCTGAACCAGAGAAGTGTCTCAAGGTGATGCTGCCTGAGTGAGTGACCGTGCGCATACACAAAAAACGTTTTTTAAGCAAAGACGAGCTGTGTGTATGAGTATACAAAGCATGGATTGCTAGAATTGGAGGGGTGTTAAGCTATTCAACTTCTAATCCATAGGTACCCCCATGCCTATAGTATCTCACCGAATCCGTAGTTTTCTAAACGCGGTATCCTCATCCAAAGAATCGGTAAAAACCTGAAGGACATCAATAGGCTTATTGAAACTACGGCCAAGATGTAACAGAGGATTTAGCAACTTGGATTATAAAAGTTACAACAAAACTTTAGGATTATTTCTTCGGCTATTCATTTCGGGTTTTTGGAGGCAATTCAGGGTCGGACTGTATGGAAAACAACTTTGGGTTTCTTTGAGATAAATATAATGTGGTGGAAAAAGTAATCACAAAATCAGAGTGGCGCAGCGGAAGCGTGGTGGGCCCATAACCCACAGGTCCCAGGATCGAAACCTGGCTCTCTATATCTAGTAACTACGCTAGTATTAAAGTGGCATGTTAAATGTATCGTAGTCTATAACTCTATATATAGACTTGTTTCTGCATCCTGGCTCTTGAATCAAAAATCTTGTTCAGAAGGGCTGCCAACCGCATTCCACCTTGCGTTAACCCTTGAGATGACAGGCAACAAACTTTTTGATCTGAAACAGGATAGGGTCTGAAAACCAGGGAAAAGCAGCAGTATACGTACTGATTAAGACAGATCGAGTGATGACATGCTCCCCCGTGTTTGGTCTCACTTGACAAGTTCCCCTGATTGTAGTTAAATGGATATAGAAGGAACACGAATTGTTAGAAAACAGGAGATATGCATAAATGCATAATAGTACAGTTCAGGAATTTGCTAAATCAACTTAGAGCATTGTCAGTACCAGAAATCGACATGTTTTATCACGATTTACTGTTAACTAGTCCTGTTTTACATAGATTGTGGAGTGGCAGAGATATACTTACAGTGGACCTATAGACAGTCAGGCATGAACATGTAGAAAGAGAATTAGGGCAATAGCTTGAAAAAAGAGGATGTGTTTGCCAAGAAGCCTACCGTTGTGTTTCTGCTAATTGCTTGTATAAAATTTGTGAGGTTTGAACCGTAGTATCTCTCCACTGCTGCATCAATGATTTTATCATCCCAAACCTACGTAGTACAGATAAATCAAAGCTCGTAATCTATTACAGAGAAAACCGATGTACAATGCTGTGTATGCTGTCGAGTTTAGCCACCAGATTAGAATGTAGATCAGATTTAGGACCAGAAGAGTATACTGGTTAAAAAAAAACTAGTGCATAGACACATTTGTGATCAGGATACCTGGTTCATCTAGGATACGAGAGCAGTTTCATAGTACTATCAAGAATTTTCATGTATAAAGCGCAATATACTGGATATGCGACTGGTATGGATTCATGCTGATGACACAATTGGCAAGAACTGATGGAGGATTATAGAAAGAGAAGCAGCAGCCAAAGAAATGCAACATACACGGTGCAGGTTGGTCGACTCATTGTACCACTGGACTTTAATCCTGTTACCACCCAAGTCACCGAGAAATCCAAGATGTAGAGGCTGCAGCAGTAAAGCCACCAATTCAAAATCCACATTTACAGACATATAAGTTCATGACTTGAGAGCTCAAAGGTATAAATTCTTTCAAGCTGCATACATTATACAACCAACTTAAGCAAGACAGCTGATTCATGTATGTGTGCACATGTAAGAAACTGGGCCAGATGCGCAATGGGAGTTAATGTAAACTAAATCTTCCTTGAGAGATTAAAGATACTAATAAAGGAATATGAGCATCAGGACGGAAGTGAGCACTAAGCAAACCTGATGAAGATCACCCATAAAATGCGACACAAACATGAGTGCCTCGGTCAAATTATCTGTACATAACATATCAACATAACTCCATAAGAGAAGTATTGGTTCCCAAATAGATACAACAGACCACTTACATTTGCTTCCTCCATAGTGCTTGTGAGCTGAGTTAAGCTGTCGCGTATAATTATAAAGTGCTCCAATCACACATCTATTTTTCTGATTCGCAGAATCACGACAGTCTCCTGCAGAATGTGCACATCTGCATTAATATTCTCATTTGAAAACCAGCATCTGGAGAAGCTAACATGTCATATTTGAAACCCGTCTGCATTAATATGATGATATTTACAGAACGAGGGGACATCTTCCTCGCCTCCAACCTCTAAGAAGCTACTGATTTCATTGATATTGGACAAGGTGAAGCATATAAATAGTACTTACTGCCATAGTCAAATGTACACTCATTGTCTGGAGTGTCTGCAAAATGCAATTCTCTGCTCCAAGGATAACCTTGACGAATCTCAGGCAAGTCAGGCCACGAGCAAACAGCAGCCAGTTCGCCTTCTGCCAACTCCGGCAAAAGTTCTTTCACACCATCTCTGCCTTCTTCAGTAAGATATCCCTGTATCCCACAAAATACTTAATCATCAAATTTACACATACTCCACAGTACATGTTCCTGACCCGAATGTGTTGGGTGGGGTCCAACCCAATTTAATTATTATTGTTTTTATTTTAGTTTTCAATTTCTGAAAATAAAAGAAA
>JBBYHQ010161657.1:0-26042 GCA_038382645.1 Spergularia azorica
AAGTCTGTGAATAGGTGCTTTGAAAAGAATCCAAAGTTTGATATGACGCCTTTGCTTGGCGGGACAGATGCTGTTTTCTCATCCCTCATCCATTCCTTCAGCTGGTTTGTCCTTTTCATCCTTGTCAGCTTGTCATTACTTGTGTAACATCCTCTATTTCTGCTCCCTCTTTCATCTGCCCTCATTATCTGAGCAGTGAGGATGGGTTTGTGTCTGGTAGACTACAGTAGTTTAGGGCAATGGTTCATCAGTTATTCGATTATGTACTCTAAATGAGAAATAATGCCAGGGTAAATATTCTTTGTTTCATCAAGAAATTTGTGTTCTTTTACCAAAACAAGAAGAAAAACAATACAAAGTACATTCTATTTTGGAGATTGGCCAAGGCCTTATAACCTTAATCCTTTTCTTGTGCTTCATTGTCTAGGAACCCGGCCACTTTTCTTCATGCTTACACTTGCCTACCTCTAGCTTATCCGACAAGACAAGCTGCTGGTGCTATCTTGCAAGATGTTGCTGATTCAGGGGTTTTATTTGCAATATTGATGTGTAAACATAAGGTTTGTTATTTTCCGTGACCACTTGTCCTTTACTTCATAGACTTTACCACCCTATATATATTTACTATCTGAGGCTGCAGGTCGTGAGCCTTGTGGGAGCGCACAAGGCATCTCTTCATCCAGATGATATGCTGCTGTTGTCAAACTTTGTGATGTCATCCGAGTCATTCAGGCAAGCACCTCTCTGATGAACTTCGTCTGCGTGCATATATAAGACATCACAAAGTTTGAATAGAAGAGTTAAGACTAAGTGACTAACAATATCTTTGAATAGCAACGGAGGAAGGAAAGAATGACGAGGGAAGGGGAGTAATGTGCGACCTTGGAATTTCCCTGCCAAATCTTTTGACGTGGAAGGATTGATTTATTAAACGAGATAGTAAAGAACCATGCTTTTATGCATTTCTCTTCCGCTAACCCCACCCATATTATAAATTGAGGAGGACTCCCTCCCTCTCCCTCTTCTTTCATTCTCCTCAGATTCCTCCATCCAAACGCACTACTATAATGGTCTCCCCAAATAGTTTGTATTAACTTTCCAAATAATGTAATGTATTTGCTAAGGTAGAGGAATGGAATGATTTGAAACCAGTTACGTCTCACACTTCCTGTTTGGTTCACTTGGTAGCGCCAATGGGAAAAGTTTTATTTGTCTCCTACCCCAACAACTCCTCTCCTACTCAAGCCCTTTAATTCTTCCAAGCTGTCATTTTCATGTCGCCGCATATAGCCATAGATGAGTGATCTCAGATATAGTTTTGATGACCAATTGAGGATTTTATTAGAAGCAGAAGACTTAAATAAGGAAGTAAATGGAGTTTGAATATGTGCCCTTAGGGCACATGTTAGAAAACCCGTGTGATATTATATGTAGCTTATTTGAAAAATATTAGGGTGCTATTGTTCTATGCTTCTCCGCTTATGTATAGGTTTGCACTCTTATTTTGTTTCCGTCTATTAAATGTCTGCATTTCCTTGGCTACATGCAGGACATCAGAGTCTTTCTCACCAATTTGCCTGCCAAGATATAATCCTATGGCCTTTCTATATGCATATGTCAATTATTTAGATGTGAGTTGCTTACTTCTGTAAGTTTATACTTATTACACTTTGAAGAGAAATGGGTTTGAAGCCTTGATTGGTTGCTTACGTTCATTATGTTCTGTCTCTTTTCGGAGAACTCCAGGGTCAGGATTGTTTAAATTTTGTGCTTCGTTTTTTGCGCCAAAAGAGTCTCTTTTTGTTAAAATTCCGGACAGATGATACACCTAACACTGACAGAATCATGTTCATGTTCATGTTAATGCTTATCTATGTACCTTAATTTCCTGGAATCCTGTTCCCAACGTCGTTGGTGTCATCAGCTGTTGATTTGATCTTGATTGTTCATACTTCAAAATAAGCACAATGCTTTAATTTTTTCCATTATATCTTTTGCACTTGTGACATGTTATCTGCTTCTATATTTCTAATCCACTGGGTTGTGGCAGGTCAATACGTACTTAATGTTGCTTACCACTAATTCCGACGCCTTTTATCATCTTAAAGAATGCAGGTATGTCTGTTGTTCATCTTGACTGTAAATCTCAGGAGTTCACATGCTGCGTTCATTTTTTGATAAATTGTGCCAATGTTTGTGGTGGTCATACAGGTGCTTGTTGATTATGCTACTGACTGTAGCTCTTCTCTCTTATTTTGATCCAGAACCCATATATGAGTCTTTAAGAGAGACCCTCTCTTCTAAATAGGCGTAAAAAAAAAAAACTTCTAGCGTGATTTTCTCTAGGTTATTAAAATTGTTGCTCTATCATTGGCAGGGTCTAGACGGTTAAAACAAGTCAAAGGGTGCTTGTAATTTATGCTATTTACTATAACTCCTCTCTCCTTTTTATAATACGCCATCAACCATACATATTTTGGGGTCTTTCTGAAACATCTCTTCTAAGTAGGCGTGAGGCGGAGGCTGTGTACCTCTGAGTCTTTGACTTCCAAATGGTAAGCTAGCTGGATTCATCCTAGGTTGTTGAAATTGAAGTTCTATTATTGATAAGGGCCAGATGGTTACAAAATAAGTCAATATTAGTAGGCGGACAACACTTTAGGATTCCATGATGTCATTGATATCTTTGGTAAAGTAGCACACTAATAAGTTTTTTATTTTCCATTCATTATTTGTTTTTCCTTGATGAAACTAAGTTCTTGATTTTCAGGGTTAGTATTGAGGCTGTTTTTCTGAAATCAAATGTACTTAGTGAGGTCCAAAGGTCTATGTTAGATGGTGGGATGCGTGTTGAAGACTTACCTGTAGACCTATCTTCTCGTACTGGTTCTGCATCTCCTCATTTAGGTCAACATTCTCCAGAGAGAATCAGGGAAGCATATACTGGAATTGGCGGTCCCTGTGGTCTCTGGCATTTTGTATACCGCAGTATATATTTGGATCAGTATGTTTCTTCAGAGTTTTCACCGCCAATCAACACTCCTCAACAGCAAAAAAGGTTGGATTTGGAATCAATATATTTTCACTTCTGAATGTGTGAGCAGCAAATTGTATAATTAAATTCACTGCGATGCAGATTGTACAGGGCATACCAAAAGATCTACGCGTCAATGCATGATAAAGGATTTGGGCCTCACAAGACACAGTTTAGAAGAGATGAAAATTATGGTGAATAATTTTTGTAGCTCTTGATGCCATGTTTGCCTTTCCCACAGCTCTCCTATCTGTTTGTGCTTATGGTATGTATTGTATTGCAGTCCTGCTTTGCTGGGTAACACCAGATTTTGAACTTTATGCGGCATTCGACCCACTAGCTGACAAGGTATGATTACATGATATGATTGTGTACTCGCATATGTAGTACTGCCTGTGTTTATGTTTCATCAAGTGGATCAAAATGCTCACTTAAATTATCTGCTGATTGATGGTCATGCCAACATAGAGGTTTATTGGACCCACGATGTTCTAATTTTGCCATATAATCCGTACTTATATCTTCTGAGAAGTTATGCTACTGCTGCTTGTTAACTAAATAGATGGACTTTTTTTGGTTTGACCACATATAGTGTGGGTATATTGGGGAAACAGAAGGGTAAGGCTGCAATAAATCCGACCCCCTTCTATCGCCTTAGGCTGGAACCTTTGAGGCATGGCAGTAATGTTGTTGTTCACTTTATCACGACTGATTGCTGTAATTCAGCATTGCATGTGAAATTATTTGATCACCTAGTATATTCTTGTCTGATTTCGTACAATCATCTAAGAACTTTTGATGAGAATATCAGCTTGTCTCTTAAACCGAAAATTGGTAGGGAACAACTTTAACCTTAAGATGTAGCAAATATCTGAGTCAAACACTTGTTTTAGGTCCCAAATGGGCAAAAACCAAATACCTTTTGATAAGTTCCCGAAATCGGACAAAAGACACACTATCCCCAATATATGAGCTTTGCAAAATAGGCTTACAGAACTCGCCATACGGAGCCAGCCCTCATATCCTTCCAACAAACTCCATAGGTTTATACGGGAAGTCTTTAAAAGATTTGGCTACTCTAATAAGAGCGGCCAAAACGAAGTTTATAATCCATGCTTTATAGCTCAATATGATCCTGAAACAAAAAGGGCTTAAATTTATATGCAAGCCTCCAAATGTTGTATTATGTGGTTTGACAAAATATTGGGGCTAAAAACCTAGTATAACTGTCCGTAAATTAGCAAACAACGCCCGCTACTCCCCATGTGCGACCGGAGAGAAAAGAGCTTGATGGACCCCCAAACGGTGGATACGGCCCCTCTAACTCATCAAAGGGCACTGTAGGGGTGTCGATGGTAACGTTATGAGAACAATTAGATACTTTGACAAAAAATGTCCAAGGTGAACAAAATTGTCCGTAATCGAAAGCTATAACCCACGGTTTTTGGCAGAAAGTGGCCCCGGAATGAAAAAGGTCAAACTTTTGTGGAAGCTAATAAGGGGTAACATTTATGTTTTAGCAAAATATTAGAGCCAAAAACCTATGATAAGTGCCCAAAATCGGACAACAAGCATGCTGTCCCCCAACATAGGAGATGAGAACTCGCCAAACGGGGGACTTGGCCCTATATCTTTGATAGGAACTCCAAAGTTATGTAAGGTAAAGTCTTTAAAAGATTTGACTACTCTAGTATGAGTGGCCAAAACGAAGTTTATAATCCACGGTTTATAGCCCAATATGATCCTGGAACAAAAAAGGCTGAAATTTATGTGTGAGTGTCGAAAGGTTATAGTATGTGGTTTGACAAAATATTGGAGCTAAAAACCTTGTATAACTGTCCGTAAATTAGCAAACAACGCCCTCTAGCCCCCATGTGGGTCCATAGAGAAAGGAGCTTGATGGACCCCCGAACGGTGGATACGGCCCCTCAAACTCATCAAAGGCACTCTAGGGGTGTTCATGGTAATGTTATGAGAACATTTAGATACTTTGAGAAAAATGTCCAAGGTGACCAAAATTGGACGTAATTGAAGGCTATAACCCACGGTTTTTGTCGGAAAGTGGCCCCATAACGAAAAATGGTCAAACTTTTGTGGAAGGTAAGAGGGGTAACATTTAAGATTTTTGCAAAATTTTAGAGCCAAAAACTTATGATCGGTACCCAAAATTGGACAAAAGGAATGCTATCCCCAACATAGGAGATGAGCTGAATGGGCTTAAAGAATTCGCAAATGGGGAACTAGGCCTCATATCCTTCATAGGAACTCCAAAGTCGTACAGGGTAAAGTCTTTTGAAGATTTAACTACTCTAATAAAAGTGGCCAAAACGAAGTTTATAATCCATGGTTTATGGCCCAAATGACCTTGGAACAAAAAAGGCTGAAATTGTGAGTCTCGAAAGGTTATATTATGTTGTTTGACAAAATATTGGATCTAAAAACCTAGTATAAATGTCCGTAAATTAACAAACAACGCCCGCTAGCCCCCATGTGCTGCCCTGATTAAGTCATTGAAAGGTTTATCCCAGGCGAATCTCATTCTAGGATGAGAGGTAAAGGTCCCCTCGAACGGTGGACGGCCCCTCAAACTCATCAAAGGCACTCTAGGGGTGTGCATGGTAATGTTTTGAGAACATTTAGATACTTTGAGAAAAATGTCCAAGGTGACCAAAATTGGCAGTAATCGAAGGCTATAACCCACGGTTTTTGGCGAAAAGTAGCCCCGGAACTGGCCCTCATATCCTAGTCTTTATTATAAATGAAGAGTTACATAGACACAATAGCTACAATTCTACATTTTTTCTTTAATAAAATGTTATATTTACAACCTTTCGTTGAAGCGGGTTAAGCGGGTTGTTAACGTGTTACACGTTTAATAAACAGGCCGGGTTAGTGTCAAGGGTTATCGACACGTTTAATAATCGGGTCGGGTTAGTGTCAAGAGTTTTACAACACGTTTATCTTTGACACGGACACGACCACGACACGAACACGAACACGAACATGACCTTTTGCCAGCTGTACCCCTAGGCATTTCGGTGAGCAATTAAACTAATTTGTTGAGCACCCGCTAATATTTTGATGAGCAAACACTAAAGTATATTAATCTTCCATACTATAAGTCAAATACATAAAAGATTATGCAATAACATTGGAAAAATATGTTAATCAATTTATAAGTCAATGCTAATAAAAAAAAACCGTTGCTCATCAAATAAACAGTGTTTGCTCATCGAATCTATTAGAGAGGGTACAAGAATGCGATATACCCTCGGGGATACAATATAATTTTCTGCTTGACGGACCCCCGAACGGGGGATACAACCCCTCAAACTCATCAAAGGCACTCTAGGGGTGTTCATGGTAATGTTATGAGAAAATTTAGATACTTTGAGAAAAATGTCCAAGGTGACCAAAATTGGCCGTAATCGAAGGCTATAACCAACGGTTGTTGGCGGAAAGTGGCCCCGGAACGAAAAAAGGTCAAAGTTTTGTGGAAGGTAAGAGGGCTAACATTTAAGATTTTTGCAAAATTTTAGAGCCAAAAACTTATGATAAGTGCCCAAAATAGGACAAAAGGCATGCTATCCCCAACGTAGGAGATGAGCCGAATGGGCTTAAAGAATTCGCAAACGGGGAACTGGGCCTCTTATCCTTCATAGGAACTCCAAAGTTGTACAAGGTAAAGTCTTTAGAAGATTTAACTACTCTAATAAGAGTGGCCAAAACGAAGTTTATAATCCATGGTTTATGGCCCAATATGACCTTGGAACAAAAAAGGCTGAAACTGTGAGCCTCAAAAGGTTATATAATGTGGTTTGACAAAATATTAGATTAAAAAGCTAGTATAAATGTTCGTAAATTAACAAACAACACCCGTTAGCCCCCATGTGCTGCTGTGATTAAGTCATTGAAAGGTATATCCCAGGCGAATCTCATTCTAGGATGAGAGGTAAAGGTCCCCTCGAACTCATCAAAAGCATTCTAGGGGTGTTCATTGTAATGTTTTGATAACATTTAGATACTATGAGAAAAATGTCCAAGGTGACCAAAATTGGCCTTAATTGAAGGCTATAACCCACGGTTTTTGGCGAAAAGTGGCCCCGGAACGAAAAAAGGTCAAACTTTTGTGGAAGCTAAGAGGGGTAACCTTTAAGGTTTTTGCAAAATTTTAGAGCCAAAAACTTATGATAGGTGCCCAAAATTGGACAAAAGGCATGCTATCCCCAACGTAGGAGATGAGCTGAATGGGCTTAACGAATTCGCCAAACGGGGAAACTGGCCCTCATATCCTTCATAGGAACTCCAAAGTTGTACAAGGTAAAGTCTTTAGAAGATTTGACGACTCTAATAAGAGTGGCCAAAATTAAGTTTATAATTCATGGTTTATGGCCGAATATGATCCTGGAACAAAAAAGGCTGAAATTGTGAGCCTCCAAAGGTTATATTATGTGGTTTGACAAAATATTGGATTTAAAAACCTAGTATAACTGTCCGTAAATTAACAAACAACTCCCGCTAGACCCCATGTGCGACTATAGAAAAAGGAGCTTGAAAGACCCCCGAACGGCGAATGCGGCCCCTCGATCTCATCAAAGGCACTCTAGGGGTGTTGGTAATGTTATGGGAACATTTGGATACTTTGAGAAAAATGTCCAAGGTGACCAAATTTGGCTGTAATCAAGGCTATAATCCACGGTTTTTTGCCAAAAGGCACACGAAGAAAAAAAGGTCAGATTTTTGTGGAAGCTATTAGGGGTAACATTATAGGTTTTAGCAAAATATTAGAGCCAAAAACCTAAAATCGGACAACAGGCACATTACCCCTAACGGAGGAGATGAAGATGAATGGGCTTAAAGAACTTGCCTAACGGGGGGACATGACCCTCGTATCGTTCATTGGAACACCAAAGTTGTACAAGATGAAGTCTATGGAAGACTTGGCTACTCTAATAAGAGTGGCCAAACGAAGTTTTTAATCCATGGTTTATGGCCCAACATGATCCTTGAGCAAAAAAGGCTTAAATTTATGTGTGAGTTTCCAAAGGTTATATTATGTGGTTTGACAAAATATTGGAGCGAAAACCCTAGTATAATTGTCCGTAAATTAGCAAACAACACCCGCTAGCCCCCATGTGTGACCGAAGAGAAAAGAGCTCGATGGACCCCTGAACGGCGGATACGGTCCTTCGAACTCATCAAACGACACTCTAAGGGTGTTCATGGTAACATTATGAGAACATTTAGATACTTTGAGAAAAATGTCCAAGGTGACCCAAATTGGCCGTAATCGAAGGCTATAACCCACGGTTTTTGGCGGAAAGTGGCCCCGGAACGAAAAATGGTCAATCTTTTGTGGAAGCTAATAGGTGTAACATTTAAGGTTTTTGCAAAATTTTGGAGCCAAAAACTTATGATAGGTGCCCAAAATCGGACAAAAGGCATATGATCCTCAACGGAGGAGATGAGAAGAATGGGCTTAAAAAATTCGCCAAACGGGGGAACTCGCCCTCATATCCTTCATAGGAACTCAAAAGTTGTATAATGTAAAGTCTTTAGAAGATTTAACTACTCTAATAAGAGTGGCCAAAACGAAGTTTTTAATCCATGGTTTATGGCCCATTATGACCTTAGAACAAAAAAGGCTGAAATTGTGAGTCTCGAAAGGTTATATTATGTTGTTTGACAAAATATTGGATCTAAAAACCTAGTATAAATGTCCGTAAATTAGGAAACAACGCCCGCTAGCCCCCATGTGCGTCCATAGAGAAAAGAGCTTGATGGACCCCCGAACGTTGGATACGGCTCCTCAAACTCATCAAAGGCACTCTAGGGGTGTTCATGGTAATGTTATGAGAACATTTAGATACTTTGAGAAAAATGTCTAAGGTGACCAAAATTGGCCGTAATCGAAGGCTATAACCCACGATTTTTGGCGGAAAGTGGCCCCGAAACGAAAAAAGGTGAGATATTTGTGGAAGCTAAGAGGGGTAATATTATAGGTTTTAGCAAAATCTTAGAGCCAAAAACCTATGATAGGATCCCAAAATCGGACAACAGGCACGTTATCCCTAACGGAGGAGATGTGGCGAATGGGCTTAATGAATTTGCCAAACGGGGGACATGACCCTCATATCGTTCATAGGAATTTCAAAGTTGTACAAGAAAAAGTCTATCGAAGATTTGGCTACTCTAATAACAGTGGCCAAAACGAAGTTTATAATCCATGGTTTATGGCCCAACATGATCCTAGATAAAAAAAGGCTGAAAATTTTGTGTGAGCCTCCAAAGGTTATATTATGTGGTTTGACAAAATATTGGAGCTACAAACCTAGTATATCTATGCGTAAATTAGCAAACAACGCCTGCTAGCCCCCATTTGCGACCTTAGAGAAAGAAGCTTGATAGGCCCCCGAACGGCGGATACGGCCCCTCAATCTCATCAAAAGCACTCAAGGGGTGTTCGTGGTAATGTTATGAGAACATATAGATACTTTGAGAAAAATGTCCAAGGTGACCAAAATTAGCCGTAATCGAAGGCTATAACCCACGGTTTTGCCAAAAGTGGCCATGGAACAAAAAATTGTCAGATTTTTGTGGAAGCTAATAGGGGTAACAGTGTAGGTTTTAGCAAAATATTAGAGCCAAAAACCTATGATAGGTGCCCAAAATCGGACAAGAGGCACATTATCCCTAGTGGAGGATATGAGGCGAATGGGCTTAAAGAACTTGCCCAACGGGAGACTTGACCCTCATATCCTTCATAGGAACTCCAAAGTTGTACAAGAGAAAGTCTATTGAAGATTTGGCTACTCTAATCAAAGTGGCCAAAACGAAGTTTATAATACATGGTTTATGGCTCAACATGATATTGGAACAAAAAAGGCTTAAATTTATGTGTGAGATTCCAAAGGTTATATTATGTGGTTTGACAAAATATTGGAGCTAGAAACTTAGTATAACTGTGCGTAAATTAGGAAACAACTCCCGCTAGCCTCCATATGCGACAGGAGAGATAGACGCTTGATGGACCCTTGAACAGCGGAGACGGCCACTCAAATTCATCAAAGGCACTCTAGGGGTGTTCATGGTAATGTTATGAGAACATTTAGATACTTTGAGAAAATTGTCCAAGGTGACAAAAATTGGCCGTAATCGAAGGCTATAACCCACGGTTTTTGGCTGAAAGTGGCCCCGGAATGAAAATAGCTCAAATTTTTGTGGAAGCTAATAGGGGTAACATTTTGGGTGTTTGCAAAATATCGAAGCCAAAAACCTATGATAGGTGCCCAAAATCGGACAAAAGGCATGCGATCCTCAACAGAGGAGATGAGAAGAATGAGCTTAAAGAATTCGCCTAACGGGGGAACTAGCCCTCATATCCTTCGTAGGAACTCCAAAGTTGTACAAGGTAAAGTTTTTAGAAGATTTGACTACTCTCAATATGAACCTGGAACAAAGAGGGCTTAAATTTATACGCGAGCCTTCAAAGGTTGTGTTATGTGGTTTGACAAAATATTAGAGCTAAAAACCTAGTATAACTGTCCGTTAATTAGCAAACAACGCCCGCTTGCCCCATGTGCGGCCGAAGGGAAAAGAGCTCGATGGACCCCTGAACGGCGGATACGGCCCTTCGAACTCATCAAACGGTACTCTAGGGGTGTCCATGGTAACGTTATGAGAATATTTAGATACTTTGAGAAAAATGTCCAACGTGACCATAATTGGCCGTAATCGAAGGCTATAACCCACGGTTTTTGGCTGAAAGTGGCCCCCGGAACGAAAAATGGTCAAACTTTTGTGGAAGCTAATAGGGGTAACTTTATAGGTTTTAGCATAATATTAGAGCTAAAAACCTATGGTAGGTGCCCAAAATCGGATAAGAGGCACGTTATCCCTAACGGAGGAGATGAGTTGAATGTGCTTAAAGAACTCGCCAAACGGGGGACTTGGCCCTTATATCTTTTATTGGAACTCCAATGTTGTATAAGGTAAAGTCTTTAGAAGATTTGACTACGCTAGTATGAGTGGCCAAAACGAAGCTTATAATCCATGGTTTATGGCCCTATATGATCCCGGACCAAAAGGCTTAAATTTATATGTGAGCCTCCAAAGGTTGTATTATGTGGTTTGATAAAGTATTGGAGCTAGAAACCTAGTATAACTGTTCGTAAATTAGCAAACGCTTAGAGAAAGGAGCTTGATGGAGCCCCCAACGGCCGATACGGCCCCTTCAAAGGTACTCTAGGGGTGTCCATGGTAATGTTGTGAGAACATTTAGGTACTTTGAGACAAAAAATTGCCTGTAATCGAAGGCTATAACCCACCGTTTTTGGTTGAAAGTGGCCCTGAAACGAAAAAAGGTCAATCTTTTGTGTAAGCTAATAGGGGTAAAATTTTAGGTTTTAGCAAAATATCAGAGCCAAAAACCTATGATAGGTGCCCAAAATGGACAACATGCACGTTATCTCCAACGGAGGATAGGAGCCGAATGGGCTTAAAGAACTCGCCAAAATGGGGACTTGGCCCTTATATCTTTCATAGCAACTCCATAGTTGTACAAGATGAAGTGTAGCTCTTTTAGTTTCTGTGTAATTAATAATGAATATTTAAATAAATAATGCAAACACTTGAAATACATATGAAACATCTTTTTGTAATGGATTTTTGCCAAACCTTCAAAATAGTAGGTAAAAGTGTAAAACCTAAAAAGTAGCATTTTCCTTCTTTCTTTTCTTTTTGTTGAAGACTCTTTGAATTCCTAATCAAATCAAATTTGTAGAATGTGTAGAGGCATGCATTTATTTGAGTTAATGGATCTCCTAAATGCTTGTATGGAGACTTCTAGTACGTGTACTCCTTGAAGCTAAGACTCTAGAACTAGGTTGGAACTATAAATATGGACCTTAAGTTGTGTTGAGAGAGAGAGAGAGAGAGAATGCATCAGCCCCAACAAATAAAGAGAGAAAAATTGTGTGAGGTTTCGCCATCTATGTTCCCTAGAGTGAGAGGGTGCTCGGGTTCTTAAGTCGGTATTGTGAGGGTTGTCAAGTTTGCCTTAAACTTTTATTTGTGTGACTACTTTCATAGTAGAGTTGTGTTGTGGAATAGGCCTATGCCGAACCACTCTAAAAATCTTTTTCTTGCACATTTCCTCTGTGTGTGTGTAGATTTTTTATTTATTTAAGTAATTAGATTTTTTTATTATAATGTTTTGTAGTACGTATGGCGTACATAAGACGGTTACTAGATGACGATTCATGTTAGCCGACCCCAAATCATTTTGGGAATAAGGCTTGGTTGTTGTTGTTGTTGTTGTTGTAATGTTTTGTAGTACGTACACAAGTAATTACTTTAACTAATAAAGAATGTGTAAAACTTCATTAAAAGTATTCATAGCCCTGTCATGAGGTGGGCACCCAAACTAGTAGTAAAGTATAAGTGTGAGTGTTGCATAACATGGTTGATAAATCTTCGCCGCAACACCACATTGTGACTGAATTGTAAATGTCTCTAAGATGAGTGCAACCATAGTCTGAGGACTGATTCTGATTGCGACTGAAATTAACTTTTGCCCTGGTTGTAACTTATTTTATCATTTCGACTCGGGAGGATGTCTTTATCTTGGATATAATAGTTTGAGTAATAATTAGCAATGGGATAAGCAGCCTCTTGAACATAACAACTGAAGATATGTAGCAGAGAAGGATAGATACTAGATAGTGAGGATTTCCTTTGACTTGTTAATTTACCGGAGTTGTCATAATATGGTTTTGCAGGCGTTGGCAATTAAGACTTGCAATCGTGTTTGCCAGTGGATAAAAGATGTGGAGAACGAGATATTCTTGTTGGGAGCAAGCCCTTTCGCTTGGTGAACCTTTGTTCTTGCCAAAAGTTATGGCTTCCGTTTTTTGGTCGATATATTCTTCTTTTCATTCCTTTCATCCTCTTGTGTATTCTCAGTTAATCTTAATAAAGCACCACAGGTTTTTGTTTACCCTGCTTACCTATCTCCCCTTGCTTGTTGTATCTGGTTGAATGTAGTTTCCAGTACATAGATCGCGAAAGTAGCCTAGTCGTTAACATGTATGTGATGCCATTCTGCGTTGTAACTTCACTTGCACAGTGTTCTAGCTATCGGTTTTAATTGACCTTTGAATTGGATAGAGGCCCTTTAGACATTTGATGTGGTTCTTTTTTTGTAAGCTGGGTTGCTTATGATTCAGAGCCCAGACTGTCTACAGATCCTGTTTCCAAACTGAAAGCATCTTTCTATGTTCAAGACTGCCACTATTGGCTCTACTGAGAACTTGACAGCATTCCTGCCTTTTTTCTTTCGTTACTTGAGTTTGTGTGGACATTCTGCCAGTGTAATACATAGCTGTTTGCTGGCTTGTATGTGCCCGCCCATCTCTGAACTTTGAAGGAAATTGAATGGACAAGGCGCTTGAATGTGTCTTATGGTTTATATAACCTTGCTTTTGCTCTCTACTGGTCATCACTTGTACTGATTTGTGAATATCGGGAGTTCAACTTGATATCATGTTGTCTTGGGACCTTGTCGATCCAACTATCCAAGTGTGTTCAAGAAGCTTGCTTTTTGCTCTTAAGAACGTTTTTCAAATATTGATATGATTGACTTACTATCTAGAGAAACACGAGGAAAGAGAATAGGAAACGATCAAAGTGTAAAAACAAGCCGAAGATGAGCTCCAAAGCTCCGCTTGCTTCAGGTCGCGGCATGCTAGTCTTGTACTGCCTTTTGGCCCCTGAAACATTTGGTTTGATGTTACGCAAGATCACTTGGAAAATAAGGGTGTGCGTTATGCTCAAACAGCTCACATTATTCTCAGTAAATTTAATGTCATCAATATAAGATCTTGACTTGTTCCTATTTTTATAACTCATTCTGAACAAATGTTTCATTTAAGTGTGAAGGCAATTCATTACATTAAAACCGAAGAACTCACAAATGCTAGACAAAAACACAAGAAGATGACACTTTTACGTTGAATTTTAAGTACAAAAAGATTCCTTTTGGCTTTTTATTTGTGTGGAGACTGGAGCCAAGTGAATAGTGTCAAGTGTGTAGTCTAATCAGTCTCCCGCGAAAAACGAGATGAAATTGTAATGTTGAAGTTACTTGTTTCCTGATGAGTAATGCATAAAATGGGAAGCTCATCAAATGATCGGAGTTCCTGCAATCAACGATTCATGCAGCCACTTCTTCCTGATTTCCTCAACTCCTTTGTCAGTCACTCTTCTTTTAATTGTTATTACTACTATGATATTGTTGTCATACCCTTATTCTTATTGCTAATATTGTGGTCATTTTTAATTTATGTGTGTGATGAATGATTGCATGCATTCAGATGATTCCATCATCATTTGTGAAGAAGTTGCAGGGTCATCATCTTCAGACTGTTGTGCTTGTGACAGAAAATGACCCTCATCGTCACTGGGTTGTCAATGTCGAATCCGACCGCCTATTCAAGCAAGGTTGGAAGGATTTCTGTGTGCACCATGGTCTGCAAGTTGGTGACTTTGTGGTGTTTACTCATCACTCTCATTTCCTATTTCATGTCACTGTCTTTGACCCTGTCTCTGCCTGTGAGCGCTTCCCTCCTCCTCCTCCTCCTCCTCCTGATGATCTTCTCGAACCTGTCCTCGACACGAAAGGTTAGATCTAAGTTTTTGCTTGTTATAGCCATACTAGTATGTGTAATGTGTTCTATTAGTTCGCAAAAGGGAGTCACAAGACCAATATTTATGCAATCGGGGTTTCGAAACCTGGTCATGGAATTGTCATAAATATACTTACATAACACCTCCACTTGCTAAACAGAACCAAAGGAATGTGAAGCTGATGTAGTAGCAACTCCAGTCCCATCTAAGCAGGGTTATCCGCCCTGTGAGATCGAACTCAGTCCCTATAGTGTCCGAAAGGCCATTATTGTAAGTTACTTCCGTTCTTAAGTTTTGATCTTGATCCTTGTTTATTAAGCATGTACTTCTTTTCCCATCATAATAACTTTTGTAAGATGTTATTGTTTGATACTCTGATTCATTTACGTCTGATATAGGTTTTAGACATTATGATGATGACATTATTGTCTGAATGTCTGATACATTTTAATTTTGAAACCTGGCCTTTTTTATATTGTAACCAAAACTCAGACAATCTCATTATAAGACACTACTGAGTACTGACAGTACCCTGAGACCTGAAGTAATCAATGTATGAATATGAACTGAAGATTTCAGAGCAAATATATGATTATGTAGAAGTTATTTTTGAATAATTTCGTCTATATGCTATTCGGCTGTTGGCTAAGGTTGTGAACCTGTTAACACATTCTCACTCTCTCCCTAATAGAGCTAGTATCTTAAAGGGTTAAACGACTGACTTAATCCAGCACATACTCCTATTAATGAATGTGTTACTAAATGTAGCCAACCTAACCAGGTGTACAGGTAATACACTGGCTGCTTGCACCACATTAGTCATTACTTTTCACAATTCACACCCTAGATGAGTGAAGCAAATATGTATAACTTTGTCTGTTCCCTGATTATGTATTGTGGACATTTTGGAAGTATCTTCCGGCAGATTTTGTGAGAGGAAATGGTCTCAAATTCAGAAGATGTGAACTGGAGATCATAGATAGAAAACGGAGGGTCTGGCCAGTGGTTCTGAACTACAAGAAGAGTAGTGGTCAATCTTATATCAAAAGAGGATGGAAACCTTTCCTGGTTGCAAACCGCTTCAAGCCTGGAGATGCCCTCTGCTTCCAGCTCCTAAAAGGCGGGAACTCCCCTACATTGAAATGCTGCAGTATGCATCTTTCCACTTGACAACGATTATTTCTATTTTGCTTCAGTCTTCATTCTCATAATTCCTACATATGCAGCTTATGAACACCTCTCGGTAAGACACTGAAGCATGAAATATGTATCAGTTTACCTGGTTTGTTTATGTTTTAGGGGCAAAGAGGGTTATGGTGGAACCTAAGTCTGCTTGCAAAACACCACCAGGAAAAACTCAAGTGGACGGGGCCACTACAATTAAATCTGACAAGTTCCAAAGCCAATATCTAAGCTTTCATGCTAAACTCACCCCCTATGCGTTGAAGTCAGCAATCATTGTAAGTATAAGAAGTTTTGATCTCGAGCATAGCAGCATTTTCTTACAGTTCAGTGAATGTCAAAATATAAAAGCTGCTGTTATCATGTCAAGATCGAGTTGAAAGTATTTCAATTTCTTGTGTATCTCAATTTGTCACACATAGAAAAAGATTATGATGATTAACGAGGACTTTTGCAGTATTTACCGGCAGATTTTGTGAGAGAAAGTAGTCTGAAATACAAGAGATGCGAAGTGAAGATCTTAGATGAAAAGGAGATGGTGTGGCAAGTGGGTCTAAATTTCAGAAGTGATGGACAAGCCTATCTTTGTCGAGGATGGCGAGATGTTCAAACAGCAAACTGTTTTGTACGTGGAGATCGCATCTGTTTTCAGCTCCTTGAAGCTGCGGAACAGCCTAACTTCAGATGCTACAGTAAGTGTTGGTACCATTGGGGCTTGTAGTGGAGGTAAATATTGGTGAGCAATATGCATTGTGTTAAATTGTAGGAATGATGAAGTTTGATAAATTTGAGCAGGGACATGCAAAAGAAAGAAAGCACGATGTGCATTATCTCCGGCAAACTCAGGGCGCAACAAGGATGGTGCAATATCGTCAAGACCTAGAGGATCGGATCCAAGCCCTAATTTTGATTAGAATAGCAAAACACAAGACATGTTTTGGTGATAGTATATAAGGAAATGGGTAAACTAGTACATCCGATGATGGTTGATTTTTTTTTGAAAGGAGGTTGATGCTTTATTGTAATTCCCAATGACAGTGAATTTAAGAGATCCATGAGGTCTATCATGGGTTCCTCACTGGTTTTATCGTCTTTTCATCTTTAGGTGTCTCTACCCAAATCTCCCGGCCATTGCTATCCTGGTTGTCGTATCGACGTATCACGTCTTGTTTTTCTTTTGCGGATAATGGATTGGTTGCCTCTGCCAGTTATGACTCGTCCCCATTTGCCCGCGTCCAGGACCCGACTGTTCCCTCGAGTCCACCCAATGGTGAGGACATACCCAATGATAGTTGAACCTATTGGAGGAACTTTACACCGCTCATATTATTTTTGATGGCAATAAGCCAATAATAATAATAAAGTGCATGTCATCCAAATACAAACTTTTTGAGGGGGGCCTAATACACATTACACCAGAACGAAGAAATATCCGGCGAACAAACCTTGAGGATTGCCCTTCCCACCGATAAATCACTTTTCGCATTTTTTTGCCGTACTCATTCATAGGTGGGAACGGACAATCTCCTCTCTGATCACGTAACCAATTATCTCAGGGGACCAATAGGAAGGCCACCGCAACACACGCCGCTGCCACATCAGGCTAGTGTATCGGACAAGGACCGGTGATCGGATTTCGCAAAGCACAAGAGGGTTGATTAGGATGGAAACCCCACATTCTGATGGAGAGTCGTCGTTGGGGTATTTCTTCCCTTGTCCTGAATGGACGCCAGACCACGGGGAGCAGATACCGGCACCCGAGGGCTACAGTCACCCGGAATGTGATGATATCCATACCCCAAAGAAGGTGCATGGGATCATGGAAGGCGAGTTTTATGATGTGATATCCTTGTTGCGTAACCGTGACGATGGTGAGATTGGCCACAATAATGTACTCATCAGGAAGAATGGTGAGATAGTGGATGTTGAGAATGGTCTTAAGGGAAAGTACCTCCTCGTTTGCTGTTTCCTTGTTCCTCTTCCAGGTCACAGCTACGCCGCCAGGGTTTGCCGGGGAATGATAGCTGCATGCTCCGAGTTACACAAATCCCAAAACAATTTTGAGATGATCATGGTTGCCAAGATGCACCCCCTCTGGGACTCCCAGCCTCATTTCGACCACTTCTTTTCCGCCTTCCCTGATTCCTGTCTAGCAATACCCTTCTCCCACCGTGAATCTCGTGACTATGTATCCAACACTCTGGGTTTGTCTCATCTCAGGTGGTCCTCTCTTGTTGTCGATCTCACGCACACGGTTTTATCTTGCGGCACTACTGACTTTTTTAGCTTCTATGGAGGCGACGCCTTTCCTTTCACACTGGACAGGTTGGACGCTCTTGATGCAAAGGACCACCTCCTCAAGATGAGGCTGGATACCATCTACAAGGAAAAAGATCAAGTCTTGGACATTCACCCTGGTGAGGTTGTTCCTGGTACAGTGTCTCTTGCCGAACTTCTGCAATGCCACCCCTCAGACATGCTCTACAGGACAAATGGTGAATCTATGTCCGTATCTGCCCTCAACAAAACCAAGCTTGTTGGGCTGTACCTTTGTTATGACGGCAAGTACATGGATGAGCTAGCTAAGGTCTATAAGGATTGTAAAGACAAGTCACGTTTTCCCCATCATGACTTTGAGATAGTGCTTGTACCCATACCATTCTGTGACAACATCCAGTCATTTGAAAAGTATGTTGACAACGCCCTACAGAAGAGGGAAATAGCATCCTGGTTCCGTTTCTCCTTCAAGGGCAATGTATGTCGCAGGCTCCAGAGAATTGGGTACTTTCAGGATAGGCTCATAGTTCTACGGCCTGAAGGTCGGTCTGGGGAGCTCCGAGGAGAAAAACTTGTATCAAAATGGGGCAGCAATGCGTATCCCTTCACAAGAGAGTCCATCTTAGAGAAGAGGTTAGACTATCTAAAGTCATTTACTCTAAAGCAATTATTGGCGAATGTCGTTCCCGGTTGCTCTCAGGAGGCTGTGGCTGAGCTTAGTCAAAGCAACAAAGTCATTGTTTACCCCGGCGGGGATGAAACCTACAAATTCCTGCTTATGGCTTGGCCCAGAATTAAAAGTGTGCATTCTGACTGTAAGCTGGTGTTTATTCCCCAAAATTCAAGTACTGAGCTTCCCAAAGATTCCAATTTGCCTTTCCTGAAGCTGGAGGTTCCTTTTGATTATCTGACCAGCAGGTTGTTCGAGAGTGGTGAAGACAAACGCAAATTCCTCCTTGTATTTGGTAAAGGGGGCCGGCTTCTTTCAAGATGTGCTGACCAATATTTAAGCGAGCTGGAAGTCATATTCACTGATAACCTGCGTCAGGAAATCATCTACGATTTAGCTCAGTTGGACACCGCCGATTGATGGTACACTCTTTGTGGTATTAACCCTACCAAATTGGTTTTGTTCAGGTCAATCAGCTACGAGTTGGTTCGATTAAGGTGTTTCTGGTCATTATTATGTCAGCCTTAATAATGTCTTTGATCTTTAGGTATGCGATTGTGTCGATCTAAAGAAATTGACATCATCCATCATATCATTAATTTAACTACCTTAAATTTTCATAAGCAATCAATCTCTTAACAAGAATATTTCCCCAAATCCACTGTGTTTGCAGGTCTCACTAGATTCCAATTTAAACTTTCAAGCATAAATAGGGTTAACGTATAAGCACAGAAAGACAACTAACTAGCATGTTGCAGGTACTTTTAGTTTTAACTGATGCAATTAAGCAGGGTAAGTGGGTAACAAGCAGGGCTGTTTATCTTTGAGAAAAAAAAAAAAAAAAAAACCCAGGAGGGCATTTCTTCTGTCTCGCTCTCTGTCATGTTCAAGGCATTTGTCACTCGCCAAGATCTTAAAGGAGCAGGACACATAATGAGAGATGTGCGGCAAATGATCTAGTCTAGGGTGACAAATGGTGACAAATGCTGATTGATTAGGAAAATTAATGGTAAAAAACAGTCAGATTTGGTCACATTCATTTTGTCTCAGGGTATCCAAAAGCCTTTCGTCTAATAAGTATAGAATGAATAGGTAGGTAAAAGCCCACAGCTAAACATATTAATGTGTGAGCTGTGTATATAAACCTTTATCTTTTGGCTACATAATAGGTATCTCTTTCCAGGTAATTAGGAGTTAGGACCATAATTTTCTCAGATATAAATCACACTTTATTGAATTATACTCAGAATGCCTGAGCCTCAAATTCTCAACCAAAATAAAGCATTGAGAGGATTAACATCAAGCATCCAGCAGCACATGACATGTTGATCAAACACTAAAATCAATCAATCCTTATTTCCAGAACAAATTCGGGGTAGCTAACATGAATTATTCATAAGAAACCACAGGAAGAGATAACGACATGCTAGATATTACGTAACTAAAACAAACTTTTACTTCGTGTATCCATGTCCAAAAACTAAGAAAACATCAGAAACATGTAAACAACAAAAATGGCCTGAAAGTTTAAATTGTGTGCTCATACCCATAAGCTTATCCGATGCTTGATTGATATGACTTTGTCACTTCCACTCCATTGGAAATGCTTATTAATCTCTTGGCAAATGGGCAGTTCCGCTGACTCTGAATACTCCCATATATACAACAGTACTGCAAAATCAGGAAGCAGACCTAATTAAGCCCATTGGCGCTGTTAGTGTATTAACCTTCTGTAGAAGATGATTAGTCTACCATTGAGCTTATTTGGTTGACTCGTAACCTCTATTGCAAAACATACACCAAGCCAGTACGCATCAGTGTACAGACTACTGGTACATTTGGCCAACCCCAACACAAGAAGCTCAATAATTTCGTGAACTTGCTAAACAAACTAGTTCATACACTAGGATCCACGATTTATGGAACTTGCTCAATCGTTTTACAATACTTAGATTCAATAACTAAATAACTTGCTATACAAAAATCAATGAAGGCTCTCATCAGCTAATTGCACATTTTCATAGACTTAAGGAACATAGCAAAGGTCTACCAGCGTACCCTACTACCTAAAGTTAGTATGAAGTAATACCTGTATCCTCAACCCTCTAAAACCAAAGACAACAGGAAACAGGGTTTCAGCTTATCCCCAATAGGACATCAGATGTAACACATTTCAACAATGGCTTAGATACTCTTCACTCTATTGGCAACCTGTACACATACTACTATCTTTATCTTCGGTTTCGGCCAACTTTTACCACTATTTTAGAGTAGCCAAATTGCTCTAAAAGATTAACAACAGGAGGAGTGCCTTTGTTGGATATAAGGGCAAGTTCCGTTGTAACGAGTGTTCTTTAAGCTCTTTCGGCACACTTCATTTGTTGAGGCTAGAGTGGGGTTTTTTGCCGATTTAAGGACTAGCCATATAAGTATATGGCTCTAAGATTTTTATGAAACCTATAAAACTACCCCCTTAAGGCTACCACAAAAGTTCCAACCAATTTCATTCTGAAGTCACTTTTGGCAAAAACCTGAGGATTATACACTTCGATTTTGGCCAATTCTAACATTTTATGTCAGTAGCCAAATGTTCTCAGAACGTAAACACGAACAGTCTGGTAGTGACCTTATTAGATATGAGGGCGGGTTCCTTTGTTAGGAAAGTTCTTTAAACTTGTTCAGCGAACGTCACTCGCCTAGGATATGATGTGTTTTTTTTAAACCCATTTTAGGACTCACCAGAGTATTAAGGCTCTAATATATTGATAATACCTCTAAAATTACCCCTTGAGGCTTAGACAATAATTTGAGTGATTTTCATGCTAGCGTCAAAAGCCCTCCATTACATACTTCAGTTTTGGCCAATTTTTTTTTTTTTTAAAAGCAGCCAGATGTTCTCAAAACGATACCAAGGATAAATTTGAAGTGCCCTTGTTGGATATAAAGGTGGTTAATTTGTTAGGAATGTTCTTTAAGGCCTTTTGGCACACGTCACTCGTTGAGGCTAGGTGCATTCTTTTGCCAATTTTAGGACTTACCTAAAGTTTTTTTATTCTTAGAATAGGATAAACCTTTAAAATTACACCTTGAGGATTCCACAAAATTTAGGGCACTGAAGCCAATTTTGGCAAAAACGCGTGGATAATATTGACCACTATTTTCAAAGTAGCCAAATGTTCTCAAAAGTTCACCAAGAACGGTTTTGGAGTGCCATTGTTGGATATGAAGGAGGGTTCTAGTGTTAGGAAAGTTTTTTAAGCCCTTTCGGCAAACGTCTCTCATTGAGGCTATAATATTTCTATAAACCTATAAAATTACCCCACGAATCTTCCACAAAAGTTTGAGTTATTTTCATTCCGAGCTTAATTTTGACCAAAACTATGAATTATATGCTTCGGTTTTAGCCAATTCTGACCATTTTTTAAACTAGTCAAATGTTTCCAAAACATTACCACAAACAGTCTAGGGGTGCCCTAGTTGGATATGAGGGTGGCTTTTTTTGTTAAAAAAGTTTTGTAAGCCCTTCGGCGCACGTCACTCGTTAAGGCTATGATGCGTATTTTTGCCAATTTTAGGACTTATTATACAGTTTTGGCTCTAATATGTTGATAAAACCTCTAAAATTATCCCGTGAGGCTACCACACAAATTTGAGCGATTTTTATTCTAGGTCAGGTTTGGGGTTAGAACTGTGGATTATATACTTCGGTTTTGGCCAACATTGACCACTTTCTTTTGAATAGCAAAAGGTTCTCATAACTTTACCATGTAAGCCTTGGAGTGACCATGTTGGATATCGGAGTTAATGCCATCATTAGGGAAGTTTTTTCAAATCTTTCGTCACACATCACTCGTTTAGAGTAGGGTGCGATTTTTCTACCGATTTGAGGACTTGCCATAGGTAATTTACTCCAACATTTTGATAAAAAGGGCAGCCCGGTGCACATTGGCGTCCCCGCAAAGCGAGGGTCCGGGGAAGGGTCCCACCACAAGGGTATATTGAGGGCAAGCCTTCCCTTGTCACTTTTTGGACAAGAGGCTGCTCCCAGGACTTGAACCCGTGACCTATCGATCACACGGGAACACCTTTACAGGTGCGCCAAGGCTCCACACCTTACTCCCAACATTTTGATAAACCTATAAAATTACCCCTTGAAACTTCCACAAAACTTAGAGCCATTTTCATTTCGGAGTCAATTTTGGCTAAAACAGGTGGATTATATACTTCGATTTTTAGTCCATCTTCACAACTTTTTACAGAGTAGCCAAATGATCTCAAAACTTTACCACGGACACTCTTGAAGGGCCCTTGTAGGATACGAGGTCAAGTTCCTTTGTTAGGAAAATTCTTTAAGCCTTTTCGACACAGATTACTCGCTAAAACCAAGTGCGTTTTTTTGCCAACTTTAGGACTTACCATAGGCTTTTGGCTCTAATATTTTGATTGAACCTATAAAATTACACCTTGAGGCTTGCACATAAGTTACAGACATTTTCATTCCGAAGTCAATTTTGGGCCAAAATCTTAGATACGGTTATGGCCAAATTTTTACCACTATTTTGAAGTAGCCAAATGATCTCTAAAATTTACCACAAAGAGTCTCGGAGTGCCTTTGTTAGATGTAAGAGCGGGTTCCGTTGTAAAGAGTGTTCTTTATGCTCTTTTGGCACACTTCCCTTGTTGAGGCTAGAGTGGTATTTTTCGTCGATTTCAGGACTAGCCATATAGGTATTTGGCTCTAAGATCTTCATAAAACCTATAAAATTAGCCCTTAAGGCTACCATAAAAGTTTGGGCCACTTTTATTCCATTGTCAATTTTGGCAAAAAAACCGTGGATTATATACTTCGGTTAAGCCAATTTTGACCATTGTTTTCAGAGTAGCCATATATACTGAAAATTTTACCAAGGGCGGTCTTGAAGTGTCGTTGTTGGATATGAAGGCGGTTTCTAGTGTTGGGTGAGTTCTTTAAGTCCTTTTGGCACACGTCACTCCTTGAGGCTAGGGTGCGTTTTCTTGCCGATTTCAGCATTCACCATAGGGTTTTGGCTCTAATACTTTTATGAAACCTGTAAAATCATTCCCTGAGACTTACACAAAAGTTTGAGCTATTTTCATTTGGGGTCAATTATGGCCAAAAACCATGGATTATACATAATTCGGCTTTGGCAAATTATAACCCTTTTTTTTAAAGTAGCCAAATGTTTCCAAAACATTACCGCACACATTCTTGGAGTGCCCTAGTTGGATATGAGGGTGGATTTCTCTGTCATAAGAGTTAAACCCTTTTGCCACACATCATTTGTTGAGGCTATGATACTTCTTTTTGCCAATTTAAGAACTTGTCATACGGTTCTGAGTCGTCCTGGAGTGCCTTTGATGGATAGGAAGACGGGCTCTTCTGTTAGGAAAGTTCTTGAAGCCCTTTTTGTGCACGTTACTGAATAAGGCTAAGGTGCGGCTGATTCCTGCTCTCGGGTCTTGCCAAAGGTTTTGGCTCTAATATTTTGATAAAGCTTACAAAATTACTACATGAGGCTTCCACAATTTTTGAGTAATTTCATTTTGGGGTCAAATTTTGCCCAAAAAGGAAAAGATCTTGGGTTATGTACTTCTGTTTTGGCCGACTATAACCATTTCTCAAAACTTCACAATGGACAAATTATGCATTGTCTTCATCGAACTTTTATCAGATAGAGTGGCCTGGCAAGGAGATGGTTCTTCGTGAACCTTCAGGATGGAAACAGAGATTCCGTGGCAAGTGAAGCTCTCTTGCAAGAATTCTGATGGCCAGTCCTATCTCATTCTTACCTAAGGATGGAAAGAGTTTTACATGGTCGAGCGTACACTAACTCGAAATGCTCACAATTAACGTCTCCTTAACAAGGTTTCTTCTTTTAAACTACGCCTTCAATTATTCACAAATCAAATTGGACAAGGTTACGCAATAAGATAGAGAGACGACTACGCAGTATACTTTCAGAACTTCTAGCAGAAAGGAATATTTTAATTATTTTCACTGATTGGCCAGAGTGAGAAAAACAGTGTGATTTTACAAAAAGGATGACTATTTGAGCAGGCGCAGCATGGTTTTAGATGAATCTGATCTTACTCTTTTGGCTAAGACTATCCAAACAACCTTCATCTCTAATACCTAAGAGTTGCTAGTTATAAGGTATGTTAAAACACACATCTAAATGAGCTAATAATGAATGTGTGGTAGAAATAAGCCCTCAACTTTTGCTTTTGTTCAATGGAGGTTTTTTAGGGGGAAGGGGATTCTAGCTTTCCTGCATTCAGATAATGGAACATACGAGTATATGTTATCTAAACTTAAGCAGAAACTTGCCAACATATGATAATCAAATGTGAAATCACACGGTTAGTGCAATTGAACATATTGAGAAATCTCAGTTCTAGACACGTAATTTCAGTTTCAGTTGTTATGGTAGTTCTATCAATAGGCTTATAATGAGTCCAAAAAAAAGGGACTAGGGAACCATACCAGGCAATAGTAGGAAAGCAATTCACGATCAATGAACTCCTTCAACTGCAGATGCGCAGCTTAAAGGATTGTCCGCTTCCACAAACAAGCAGAAACTTTGGTCACGAATCCTGTCTAATAGAAAAGGTTCAATTCATCGGACTCCACAACCTTCTTCATTTCCGATAACATGAGATTTATCATAGCATATGTCTCCACTGATTTCGAATGTGACTTATCATGTGCTTTAAACATCACAAGGGACCCGGAAATTTCAACATAGCTGAACCCAGGGAACTTCTTCACTCCTGTAATGTCCATGGCTTGCCTCATTGTTTTGGCATCATCCCAGCGCTTGACTGCAGCATAGACATTGGACAAGCCTACATAGCGTCCATCATGATGTGGATCAACCTCAATGAGTTTCTTCCCTAGTAGTTCTGCAAGGTCTAGCCTTCCATGGTTCATACAACCGCTAAGGAGCGAACCCAACATTGCTGGAGTCGGCTCTTGAGGCATTCTGCCCAAGAAATCATAAGCTTCTCCAACCGCACCTGCCCTTGCCATAACATCTACCATACACGCATAATGCTCAGACTTGACCATCATACCATTACTCTCAAGGGCTTCGAGAAAGCGCCATGCTTCCTTCACCAATCCTCCATGGGCACAAGCAGATAAAAGACACAGGTAGGTAATCTCATCTGGCG
>JBBYHQ010161870.1:0-26041 GCA_038382645.1 Spergularia azorica
GTCCCAGACTTTGTTCCAACAGCCAGAAGACAGAAAGAATCACATGAATCATCGGAATCATTAGCAGACAACTGCAACGCTGGAGACCAGGCAACAACAAGGGATGCCAGCATTGAAGAGCGTGAAGCATACTGATGGGCTGTTACAACGTGATCAGTATGGCTGTCCAGCGTCCTTTTATTTGAAGTGTTTCTTGATTTGGTAGCACGTGCTCTTCGTGAGGCATTGTTTTCTTTTGCTTTACTGTTTCTGTACACCACAACCTGTAAAACATCGATACCCAAGATGAAATTGAAATTGGTAAGAAGCTAAGCTAAGGAAGATAAGCAAAAAGAAAATGCTGTGCAACCTCCACCGGTGAACACTCTTGCATATGTGAGCTCGGGAAAACTACTGATTCAGCCACAACATCAACCATGTTGCTCGCACAAAGAACAGTATCATATGTAGGATTAATCATTTCAGTACAAGATGGGTCTCCCCGATTGACGTCATCACTGCATTAAAGTATCTCTTTAGACCAAGTTTAAGTGGAAGCTAAACCAGCACAGATTAAAAAATTGTTGGAATTCCACTCTGAACAAAAACACAGACATAGTTTAAGAACCTAAACTCCTAACTACAGTAGGTAAATTAGGTATAACAGGTATGTATTATGGAGCAAGCATTCAGACTTAAAATAACAAATCGGAGAGTGACAAAAATAAAGAGAGATGCAGACAGAGGACGAATGGAAAGAGAGAGAGCGAGAGGCACATACACTCTTATTCTTTTGTTTTCCTTTGTTGAAGTGGAAGTTGATTTGTCAGAAACAACAGTATTTTCTGCGAGCATTTGGCTGGCTGAATTCTAGACAACACAAATACAAAATTTATCTTTAGGAAATATGATAAGCACTATATAGTACGATAGAGAGGTCCGGGAAGTGAAGTAGACAGAAAAATAGACAGAAGGATAAGGTGACTCACATCCATTACTGTTGAACAAGAAGCAGGCTCCCCATAGTTGATCTTCGCAAAATATCCTTGCAGCACGTCCGAAATATCTATCACCTGGAGAATACCATGAGAAACTGTGATTACACTTAAAGAGATTAGTTGGAGAAACTTTTAGGTTTACAAAACATCTGAAGCTTATTCAGCAATGGAGCTTTCATCAGGTATTCAGCTAAGCAGGACAGCCAATGACCAACATCTTATTGCGACATTGCAAGATACAAATGGACTGATAGATCCCATTTAGTAAGAAGAAAAGAGAACAAAAAGATTAACAAACACACACACACATTCAGCTTGATACTCAAACGATGATATAATAGGTTCTGGCTCTTAGAGCATACCTCTATCCATTCAGCTTGATACTCAAACGATGGTTCCCGATAAACTTTCACACGCCCTTCAGCGGAGCAGACAGCAAGTAGGCATCTGCAGACCGAACATATGCAAGGAATTGTCACCAAGAAAACACAGAGTAATACTCCATCACTACTGAAGATGCTTGTGGAACATCGGAAGCAAACGAGTTGATTAAATGAGTATGAAATATCACATACCCATTACTAGGGGTGTATCCAACTGGAGACCATGAAAGTGACCGAACACATGGCTGCCTGTCTCTTGCCAAACAAGTTGGCAATAAGCATCCAGAGACCAAATCTGCATATTTAATGGAATCAATACGCTTCAATTGTCAAACGCTACCTATATCCCCAAGAAAGTAGACCGTGGCTCAATTGTTAACAAAGGTCCAACGATCACCCTTTTCTTCTTGTTATCTAAACAACCAATGGTAAGCCCCTACCCTTACCTCCTTTACCGTCCAAGGATCGCCCTTTTGTTTTAGTGTGTGTGTAACGTTATCCAAACAATCAATGGTAAGCTCCTAAGTCCTACCCTTACCGTCCAATCTCTACAGAAGATATTGGTGTTACCATAAATCCGTAACTGCACATCAACAATGTATGTTACCCCCATACAATCTGCTTGATCACCCATAAAATGCAAATGTCTTAGAATTAATAAAACCCGAAAACAAGATGTAATTTTTCTGATTGGTCGAGATGGTTAAGGTAACACCATATCAAGCATTGTAAATTTTCACCTTTCCATCCAATTTAACTATCCAAATAATCTCTTAACCACTAAACACTAACTAATCCTTAGTAGTTTACGCAAACACACCTCGTTGATGTCCTTGGAAAACTCACCCTATTAGTAGTTTCACAGCCAAGATTTTTAAAAACACAAACCAAAAATTAACCAGCTTGCTCCAGAATTCACAATTCAATTACATGATTATCAAATTATCAGCAAATACCGCGAAAACATAGCAATTCAATTCAACTACACATGATACAACAACGAACACGAATCCGAAAAAAAGGATGAAGATAGGTTTATCAGCTCTATCAATAACACCGACCGGAAACGGCATTCCGGCAGAAAGCGTGATCACACCTCGTGGACCTTGAACATTATCTGGATTCTACAAAATTAAAAATCAACAATAATTTCAAATTGAACTAATTAGGGTTTCATAAAACCTCACGAAATTAAAATTGAAGTGCAGCAGTAAAAAAAATAACTAGGTTTTATTTTTACCAGAATAGTGACGATATCGCCGGTTGCGACGACGAGTAAGTTGTCGTCGACCAGACGACGGCGTTTGGGAACGACGGCGGGTTTACCGGTGGCGGAGGCATTGGATTCTCCGGCGGAGTTAAAGTTAACGGTCGTTAAATTTGGAGGGAAAATTAAAGTGAAGTGAGAAGGGATGATTAGATGATAGCAGGTGATCGCGGGATCAAGACCGGTGAAATGCTGCAGCCTGTGGATTTTTTTTTCTTTTTCTTTCCGCCCTGCTGCTCGTCAATCTGTCTCTTGCGGTTGCTCGCGAGTTCGAAACTTGTGAGAAGCGGAGTCGATAAACTAATTTGGCACTGGCTAGTAACGGGCCGGGCCGGGTCAGGGTCACTCTTAAACGGGTCGGGCGGGTCATACATTTCGAAGCGGGGCGGGTCACGGGTCCGTTTTGGCCAGGCCCGGCCCATGAGAAATCGACAAATCTGAAGAAATTGAGAACATCAGTGGATGAACAATTCAGACACCAGTATATCTTGTACCAATCGGACCAACTTCGCCTATTTCATAAGTGTAGACTACGATTACAAAAATCAATAATTTACCCAATGCATGTTCACTTTCACTTCAATTTTGTAATTTGGCCGAAAAAAATCCCATCAATTGATTGTCAAAAATATATAATAACCAATCTGAATTTTCGCGGAACTTCAATTCTCCAGCAGAATTAGTAGCAGCAGTCAGAGGAGAAGAAGATTCAGAGGAGGAGAAGAAGAATATGTATCGGGGCTAAGAAGTAAGAAGGCTGTTGACAAATTTGGAGAAGAAGAAATGGTTTGTGTGTGATGAATTTGTCATGCCCGTTTTAGTTTGTTTTTTAATTTGGGCTCGTATGTGTTTTTTTTTTTAAGTTTGGGCCCGTGTTTGTTTTTGTTTAAAGGACTAGGCCCGCGTCGTTTCTTAAAGGGCCTGACCCTTTCTCAACCCCCCCGTTAATAAATAGGCCGGTCTTTGACCCTCTTTAAGAGGGTCGGTCATGGGCTTTTAACGGGGGCCTGCCCCGTTGCCCAGCCCGAATGGCGACACTCGCCATATAATATAAATGATGTAATTTTTATAAACCCTATCTAAATCTAAATACTCCCTAAAGTGTTAGTTTGACGTTAAAGAGAAAAGTTAAAATAAGCATCCAAGAAAAACTCATTTGCTTGGTCCCTCTTCTTTCTAGAGCTCATCATCGCCGATAGTTGACTCGTAAAAGGAAAAACATTTATCTTACCTCAAAAGACTACCTCATCAATGGCTGAATAGGTCTAGTAATTACAGCACACTTGAACATTAATTTCGGGATAATATTTGATTAAATAGTTCTATGTTGCACTTCTTCACTTTCGGCAACATAGTAATTCTGAGTAGCTGTAATTAAACAAAACCACTTTTCATCTACATGTATCACGTTGTCCATTTTCTTAAACTTGATTTTATCGGTTCCATGCTCAAAAATAAATTTTAAGGGAGAACATTAGCATGTGGACCTTATTTTCATCGCCCAAAGCTGGCTTGATTGCATTTGTGTGCTTCTTGATGAGTTTACTTGTTACCCATCTTGGCATAGTTGACCGGCACACATTAAGGTCTTTTGATGTTCTCCTCATCGTGGTTCTGTAGCTCTTTGTTGTTTTGTGTCGTTCCAAATATTTATTTTCATTTTTCCGCAAACAGTGTATACCATATTTGGCGTTAATTTTCTCTATACCACTACTGCAATTGTCAAACGTTAAGTAGACAAACGGCAGGTAAGCTGAGTTTCTAACCACTAGACCAACTGTGATCATCGTATACGATGATTTTGTATGTAATTACTTATCAAAGGATTGAACTATTGGAATATTTTTAGAGCGTTGGTTTAAAGTGGATGTTGCAGATTGGACCAACTCCATCCAGTATAGTTTTTGGATCCGCATTTGGTTCCGGTCGATTACGGGTCAGGTCATTCAGGTCGGCTTTCACCATATTCTCAAAAGTCAGAACAATGCTCTCTTGAGTCTTGAGTCTTAAGAGTTTCGAGTCTCTTCCCTCGGCTTAAACCCATTCCTCTCCGTTCTATCTCCCAAACACAAACCTCCACCCCCTCCCCGATCCCCGCCGCCACAACCACCGTCTTTGCTCAACACAACCTCCTCTCACGGCGGCGTTCCCACCGTCTTCGTCTTCTTCCACCGTCGTCTTCGCGCTTCGACTGGAGAAGTACGCGCTTCAAACTTTGGGAATCACGCACGCCTAAGTTAGGGTTTCTTCTCGCACACACCACCACAGCTCCTCATCTTCCGGTAATTTTTCTCTCTCTTTAACTCGCTTTCCACCATTTTCTTTATGCTTTGATTGCTCAAAACAATGCGATTGATTCCACCGTTGTTTCATATTCTGCTTTATGCATTTCCGCATTTTATCGATTTTTTTCTGCTGTTGAAATTTGATTGGGAATTGTAACTCTTTCGTGATTTAAAAAGATGTAGTTTTGTTCTTGTATAGACTGTTTTAGTGTTGACTCAATTCGATTGCGAAATGCGTGATTTTGGCGAGGTTACATCTGTTGCGAGGTTTTATGTAGGACATGTTGAAGATTCACGTTGTCGCTTCGCAGTAGTATGCCCGCTTCTGTTATTATTCAGGATCGTTTGTGTCGGATTTTAAAGTGTGAGGCTGTGAGCCCGATGTGTCTGGTGTCGTGTTTAAGGAAAGATGGAGGGGGGGGGGGAGGGGATGGTAAGTACAATTCGCAAAGGGTACTGTGCACAACTCTAAATACCTTTTCCGAGGGAATACTGACCACCGCTCTCAATGTCGAGTGTAAAGAATTAGTTTTGTTATATAGTCAATCTCAACTTTCGAAATTGCTTTTTTCTAGGTTGGAGTTCCTTTTGGGAATTTGGGCAAGTGCGTGAGTGTGACTCCCTGCTAGTGCTAGCTCCTTGGTATGCCCATATTCGGTGCACTTATTGGTTACTGTAACTGTGTAAGTTTGATATAGGACTTGGGAGTATACGTTTTCTGAATTTTGACTGAAGAGGGTGTGCTGTCATGTGAGTCGTGTCTGATGTCTCATGCAGTTGTAGAGTTTTTCTTTGAACGGTGTGTTTCATGTTGTTCCTTGGTGCTTTGTTTGGGGGGGGGGGGCGGGGAGCTGTACAAACTCTATCGAGATATTTGTTTGTGCAGTTAAAGTGCCGCCATGGTGGTAGTGGCCATAAGACATATTGAATGTTTTTTTTTACATAATTTGTGAGAGTATGGCAAGCAGGTGTAGACTGTACAATGGCTCTTAATGTCTATGGTTTCAGATTAAATTGAAATCAAGCCATTTGTCACATTGTCCTAGCCACAATAACTGTGCTTAGTTGATAGCTAGAGCTCTTTTTTTGTTTCTTTCCCGAACAGTGTCCTCAAACTCTGAGCAAGGAAAATGTATATAAATATGTTATAATGTTTCCACGTCATGACACATATACTTTCTCTATGGTAGATGACAAGCGCTTGGACAAATATGAGCTTTGGAATCATACATAGGGATGTAGGAAGGGAGTGGGAAAGGACTGGGTGGAGTGATGGGTTTATAGATTTAGAAAAGGAGGTTTTTGCTTATTCTTTGGGGAGCTATACTTCTGCAAAAAATTGAGAAAGCATTGGCGATCGAATAATACCACAAATATATTATAGCTTTGAAGCCTCTTGGAGCATATGAGCAATGGAGCTTCAGGAGCATCGCTCACCTCATGGATTGCTCTCTTGGTTTGCTTCATAGTTTCGGCTTTGCCCTTGTTCAATTATATTCAAATTTTCATTGCAATATAATGAAAATAAAGGCTTCTTGAATTTATCATCCACAAGTGAATTTGCATTTATTTTGCTCACATGTTTCTTTTGGTCTTGCAGTATATCTTTTAACACCATTAAGTTCTTGAAAAATGACTGGCCGTTTCTCCCGTACCATATATGTGGGCAACCTGCCTGCAGACGTGAAGGAATATGAGATTGAAGATCTGTTCTACAAGGTTTGACTTTAAACTTCTATGTATCTGTATCCAATTTATGGCTAAAAAAATTAAAATCTTGAGAAATGACTTGTTAAAAGTTTCAACTCTCTCCTTATGCTGTGTTCTCGCCTTGGATCATTCACTTTACTATCATTATTGTTTGTTGTAGATATTAGGCATTTGAGGTTAAGAGTATTACTGTTTGGTAATGCATTGGTGCAACTGTTGCAAACAAGTGTACTCTGCAACGGCCTGTTGATACATAAAATACATGTCAATGATTGGCAGTAGCCTAAAATAATTTGTTAACAGAATTTGGCTGATGGGTTTCACTATGACATTTGTGTGCCATGGTTGCATTCAATACTTTCTCTAACTGATTAATGTTTGTTTGGTCGATTAAGTGAGTCAGTTTTAGTCTTCACATGTTCCACACGGAGTTTGTTTGCATTGATTTCTTATGTTGAATTTGTTACCAATTTTTTTCAGCATCTAGTTATTTTTCTAATTTCTCTTTTGTTTTTTTTTGTGATGATTCTCGAGCTTTTTATGCAAGTCTTTGCGACTTATACCTAGGGGATATTACATATGTGAAATTGGTATCTGCTTGCTAATTTTCTGTCGTTCTTGTTGCAGTATGGACGTATTTTGGATATCGAACTGAAACTTCCACCTCGACCTCCTTGCTTCTGTTTTGTTGAGGTACCTTTGGGCATGTTTTATTCCCCTTCATCCCTTGACTATGATGTTGCGAGGTGTTGACCTTGATGACTTTTTCTTGTGCTGCTAGTTTGAGAGTACTCGTGACGCGGATGATGCCATCAGGGGACGTGATGGTTATAACTTTGATGGCTGCCGCCTTAGGGTAATATTTTTTCCTTCACTTTTTTTTTTTTTTTTTTTTTTTTTTTTTAAATTTCAATGTGGTTCCTTGCTTCTTAGTGTTTGACATATATAGGTTGAACTTGCACATGGGGGTCGAGGTTCTTCGTCTGCTAGTGAACGTCGTGGTGGAGGTGGAGGTGGAGGTGGAGGGCGTTATGGTACTTCACGCCGTACTGAGTTTCGAGGTAGTATGATTAACTTTGTGTGCCTTGTTTGACAACCATCGTTGTGAAGCGCAAAACAACTAAAACTATGTCTCTATCATTCAGTCATTGTTCGTGGGCTGCCATCTTCTGCGTCATGGCAGGATTTGAAGGTGTGTCCTCTCATTCAAAATTGCTGTCTGATTCTGTCAAACTCTTAAACTATTAGATGAGATAATTTATTCTTTTTACTGCTTAATAAAATTGCAGGATCACATGCGGAAAGCTGGGGATGTTTGCTTTGCTGAAGTTTCGCATGACAGTGAAGGTACCACTTAAATATCTGCTTAAACATTTGCAATGACTACAACATCATTACCCTAGCGCCTCAAAGGCTCCCGCCATAAGGCGGGGTAAAGGGGGGGGGGTCGGATGCACGCAAGCCTTACCCCTATGTTGAAACATAAAGAGATTGTGTACGGATGACCCATATTATAAATATTCGCAATTAGTAAATAAAGGAAATCTGTTGGCTTGATTTATTTGTCTAGAAGGACTTATGCATGTTGGTGCTGTACTGTTGTCTGATGTTTTGTTGTTGGACATAGGAAATTGTCTTATACCCTATGTTCCTATCCTTTGTCCCTTAATCCCTAGCTTTTACTTCTTTCTTCATATTGGCCCACTTTAAAACTCAAAAAAGGGGTAATCTTTTGCAAAATATTATCTGGAAAATAGAAATTTGCCTGAAGAAAGCGAGTAACCTCGCCTTTATGTGACTCATCCCTTCGCCTTGTTGCCACGGGCCCTCATCAACTTGTTGCGCCTCAGCCCTCAGGCCTTTTTACTGCTGACCAACAGCTAGAAGCTAACAGAACCGGCCCCTAGACATCATAAGTTCAAACTATCCATTCCTTCATCATTTATGCTATCCGTAGACCAGGCTAGAATGGGAGCAATGATGTAAACTGAATCTGAGATACAAAAAACTCAATATAATGCTCAATGTCTGCGAAAATACGTGTGTTTTTTTCAGACGAAATTATTTAGACTGAAGCAGTAAGACTGAAACTGAACCATCTTGAATGCTAGTGACTGCTATTCCTTTGCCTTGCTTGTGATAGTGTCACCCGTGTCTGGCAAAAGTAAGCTAAAGATTAATTTTCTGCCAAGTAACTGGGCATCTAAGAAAGTATTCATCACACAACTCCGGATCACTCACAAGCAGCATCTGTTCATAAGATATGAGTCATATGACTTTCCCTTGCAGATATCAGTTAATAATGTTCTCTGAACAACAAGATTAGTGATACACTGATATTTAAGCTCTTGATGTATGAAATTGGTCTCTTGGATATCACCACTAATACGTTAAGCTAACACACATCCAAGGCTCCTAAATGACGTATGAATATATCCAGGTTAAATGTCTGCAGACTGCAGTCCTTGAGCAATATATTCAAGTTGCTTTCTCTGACTCCACTAGTCCGCCATTGACCTCTCTTGACATGTCACTACTCTTGGAGATTGTTGCATGTGTCTCTTTTTTCTTTTCTTTTTTTGATCTTTAATGTGTGTTGGCTAATTGGGGGTAAGGGGTGCTTTCTACTAAGTGCTGACAGTGATTGCCTCCATGGCTTTATTTACACTCTTATCATTACTAATTTGTAAGCTTAGCGGAACAGGAAGAGGGTGAAGGAGTACTTTTTCCATATGTTATTGAGCTGCAGTCTGGTTCCAAAAGAGTCTGGGATAATCTTAATTTGCTTGTTGCTCACAAGTCATGATTGAGTACCTGCTACTCTAACTTGAAAACTTTCTTTTATGTTCGCAGGCACTTTTGGTATGGTTGACTACACTAATTATGAAGATATGAAATATGCTGTAAGTATTTTATCTGTATATACTTATTTGTCTACTTGATGATGAAATCTTTGAGTGTGAGACTCCCCATGCATTACCCTGAGACATGTCTGAATATCTTTTTCTAGATCCGGAAACTGGATGATACTGAATTCAAGAATCCTTGGTCCAAGTCTTATATTCGGGTGAGTGATTAACTATGCAAAAGTTTTTATGTACTTCATTCTGCTTATCTGTATTTGCCTGTAATTTCTTGATGTCTTGCTATTTTCTGTTTCCGTTTAGCCACCTCTTTTTTTTTTTTTTTTTGCACACTGCCTGCTTCTCTGGATTATTCCTCAATGTCGCAGATTCCTCCCCATCCCCTCTATATTTTCTAGATTCAGTGGATCCAAACTTCCAAATACTAATCGTTGGTTGTTGAATATAATTGGAATAAAGCAAAATGCATAAAACCATTTCCGCTTTTTTTGTATTGTGAATAGTATTTGTTCTGTACTGTGCGATTCTGTATGCAATTTCCATGATAGATCTTCCGGAAACAGCCTCTTTATGTTGACAACATAGGGGTTAGGTTACGTACTTCCGACCCTCTTTATCCTCGTCATATGGTGGGAGCCTTTCAGGAAATGAGGTGATTTAGGTGTTGCTGGTGTATGGTACGACCCCCCCCCCCCAACCACTCAAACACTCAGCAAAGTTTTCCAGTAAGGCTATTCTACCTGTCAAATTTTGATATCTGTAGAAAAACAGAGGAATGAAAGCGTACCGTAGTTTTAGCTAACAATTCATATGGGCATTTTTACTTTGCTGCCTTTTAAACTTCCTCTGTTGCCTTTAACAGTTCTTTAGGGCCATATTGCCATAATCTAAGCTTACTTCCCTTTGGATGTAATTATGTTACTGCAGGTCAAGAAGTATGAAGATAGCCCATCTAGAAGCCGCAGCAGGAGCAGAAGTCCGAGAAGGAGCAGACGTCCAAGAAGGAGCAGAAGTCCAAGGAGCATAAGTCCTAGAAGGAGCAGAAGTCCAAGAAGGAGCAGAAGTCCAAGGAGCACAAGTCCAAGAAGGAGCAGAAGGTAGTTTGCACATTCTATTCTGGTTAATTTAGCTGCGTGTCTAGGGTGCTATTGAATACTAATGCTTCGGATTTTGCTGCAGCAAGTCGTTGGAGCGGTCAGTCTCTAGGTCTCCATCTAGATCAAGGTCTCCATCTCCTGTGAGATCAGCTAGGTATCTTTGTTTGATTATGCATGGACTTCGCACGTTTGATATTGCAGGTATTGTCTAAGAGCTTATCTGACCTTTTGCCTGAAATGCAGACCAAAGTCTAGATCCAGATCAAGGTCCCCTTCGAAGTCTCGGTCAAGATCAGGATCACCCTAGTATCGCTAGGTAAGAGATGTTTCAGAACTTCTGAAAAAACATTTTGTATCAACGGCAGGTTTTTTTTTTTCATCTCACGCCGTCATTTATACCATTTCTAATCCCTGGTGGCAATCTGTCGCTTTATGGTGATGTATGTTCATAACAGTGAGGTGTTGGTGGAACCGCTTTTGATGAGACGCTTAATGTTTGATTTCAGGCAATTGTGTCACAGCAGTTTCTGCTCCATCAGCAGCAATGCACAACTCACCACCCGCGTTCTGGTTGGTTCAAAATTATCTTGAGTGAACCCTGCGCAACTATGTCAGCTATTTTTAAAACACTGTAAGACAAATCAGTAAAAGAAGTTTCTAGGGAGAGCATTTATGGTTTCAATTCTTAATTATAACAGGGCTTTATTATCGACCTTCTCGGCTGGTTCCGACTCTGGTTTCTTTGCTAGAAATAGGGTTGTCATTTGGAGTGATTTCTATGAAAATCCTGGATTTCTCTTTGGTTTAGATTCGTGCAATTATGCTTTGTACTTTTTTGGCATCAACTTTCTCCTTGTCAACAATGAGATCAGATAGCACTTATTATCTCAATTTAGGTGACTGAGCTCAGAATTCAGCATCCTAGGCATTAACTATTAAGGAAAAGCTCACTTTTCGTGGGTGCATTCTGTGTAGGAGAAAAGAAAACAAATTTTGCCCTAAATGGCAGCAAAGCAGGGTAGATGTCATGTCATTGTGATAGGTCTTGTGCCATGTTACTATCCACATATTCCTCCTTTGAGAATGCTTGAACTCATGGCTAACCCAGATTTCGCGAAAAATTTCTACAGCTATGTGATTCTTCCCGGGGCATAAACTATCACAGCCGTTACGTAGGTCCATCCCATGTCTATGCCGTCTGTAGGAAAAAGAACCTCAAGGACCTGTTTGTCTGTACAGTGTATAACACTGGAACTCCGGCAAAAAAATTGGGAGTACAGGCCTAGAGAGAGATTTAGTGGTACTGATAAGTTCCAACCTTCCATATAGTTCGACTTTGAAGACCATAGTAGCTGCAGTTCACTTTTCTATCGTGGTTTCAACGTTTTCTAGTCACCAATCCGCAAAAAAGATGTCATGACTCACGAGGACGCTATTCGCCCAACATGGTGACGCTAATCAGTAATCACCGTGAGCCTAAGTTGCTGTCAAGGAGAAAAGCTTGCTCACATATTTATTGATGGTCTCAGTTTTCTATACCAGCTGCGTCTCAAATTCCCTCTCGAGATTCTGCAGTTATGTCTTGTGTTGACTGTCGACTTTGTTTGATCGTTGCCTTCAAATTTCTGCTTGAAGACTTTCTCATGCTTCTTTATCTTCTGCACTCTTTCATCATTGTCCTTCATTTCTTTTTAGCGTCGGATTTTGGGAGTACGCTCAGAATCGCTTTCAACAACCTCCCATGAAGTTCATGCTGTTAGACGCGATTTCATTTTCATAGCTCATGTTCAATAAGGACGAGTTTGTGAAGGGGAAAAGTTGTCATGAATGAATTTTTCAGAATTGTGCGTCTGTTCTGGTGAATTTGGGGGGTTGAAATCGAAAATTACTACTCTGAACAAAATTGAGTCTCGCTACGTGTAATTTATTTTGGTTTAAGAAGAGAATGACTGAATGAGTTTATCAGCTTACATTTTTAGGCAACAGAGAACAGAAATTAGCAGGCTTTATAGCATCAACCACCCAGATAATAAGTTTAAAACAAGGTTTCATTTACAAGCTTACTACAGTAAAACATAGGCATCAGAGTAAAAATGGTACAGTTCGGATTAGATTTGATAGTTACGAAGACAACTAAGGAGTGGCGATGTTCTCTACAGCAAGTGGCGCTGTCTCAATCCCTTCGGTTCCTAGTCTGCTACCGGTGACCTCCAGGCTTAGCAGAAGCTGCTCCCATCTCTTGGCAGGCGCCTGCTCAAAAAATTAGTTACAGTGAGCTAACTGAAAACATTACCAAGTGTTTGAGCAGTGTAACTGTGTAAGGTTCTGAGATGAAGCGTAAACTAACCTTCCATGAGAAATCTTGAGCCATGCAATTCTGAATCATCTCTTTGAAAGCAGGGGTGTCATAGGTTGTTACTGCCCTCTTCACTGCTGTTGCTACAGCACTTACATCGGCAGGTTCTACAGCATTACACTAAGCAAGAACAAAAAATTGAGTAGGTTCGTCAGAGCGAGAGATCTGAGGAAATAAGTGAGTACAAGAAAGTCGAGTTAGATCAGTTCAGGTCATTACATTTGCACTGAAAAGTCCCATGTGAAATCCTGTGAATCCTTCATTTACAGTATCAACTAGTCCACCAGTTGATGCCACAATAGGCAACTGCATAGAATATACAGAAACAAGTTAGTGATTGAAGACTGTTTTTTAAGAAGCACTAATTGTGACAGGCACAGGTAGTCGATACCGTTCCATAAGGCATTGCGTAGAGCTGAATTAGCCCACAAGGCTCAAACCTGCTGGGAATCAGCATAAAATCAGCCCCGGCCACGATCATGTGAGCTAAAGGCACATTGAATTTTGTCACTCCTCTTGCATTTTCAGGATAAAGGACTTCCAGCTGTTGAATTTGTTTCTCCATAACTTTCTTTCCCGTCCCCTGAAATGATCGTAAAAGAAGAAAGGATTCAAGTCGATATGACAACAACATAATGAATGAATGTTATGTATGGGTTGGATGTGTCTCTATAGACTCACCAGTACAATAATTTGCACATTGTTCTCCTTGACAAAATGAGGAATTGCTTCAGCAAGAATATCAGAACCTTTCTGCTCTTCAAGCCGGCCTATGAACCCGATCAATGGTATGTTCTTATCAACAGGTAATCCAACTTCTGCCTGCAGAGCTTCTTTTAACAGTGGCTTTGCATTCATCACCTGACAATTTTTGTACTCAACATTATGCACTACCTATAAGAGTTATAAAAAATGCTTCACTTATGTGTCAGTCCTGGTACTTACAGTTTTCGAGTCATAATTGATTCCGATGTACTTGTCAGTAGACGGATTCCACTCTTGTACATCCATGCCATTAACTATACCGGTAATACCAGTCATACGCACAATATTATCAAGTTCTACGCCTCTCTCGATACCTGACATTAGTTCTTGTGCATAATAGGGGCTCACAGTTACAACTTGGTCTGATTCTAGTATGCCAGCCTTCATCCAATTAATCTTCCTTCCCTGGACAGGTTTATCGTACCTGTAACACACTATCATAAGTCCAAAACTCTACTTATGTCATGGTTCTGTGCATTGAAGCTATGAGGGTATGCAGAAGGTACCCATCAATGAAGTCGAAACTTCCTTTGAACTCTTCTGGTAGATTGAGAAGACGAAAGTCAGAGAAGGCGAATCTTCCCTGGTAAACAATATTATGGATACAGAAAGCGACCTGTTGTTTAACCAGCTCAGAATTATGTCTGTAATGAACTTCAGTAAATAAATGCAGAGAATTGAAACTTTGAAAGATCACCTTGGCATTTCTGTAGATGCCCCTGGGTTGGTACTCAGTTTTAAGGTAGCAAGGGAGAAGTGCAGTGTGCCAATCGTTAGCAATGAAAACGACATCCTCGCCTGCAAAACGTACCACATAAGATGTTATTCTACTCTAAACTGAAGTAACTGGTGCAACAAAAGTAATAGAACAGCTGACAGAAAGCCGAAAACAGTAAGTAATGACCATATGGCCCAGAGAAGTTTTTGTTGTTGTTCAGGTTAAGAACCCTTGGTGCCTCTAAAGCCGCCTGTCAAACATGGGAGTTGGAGTCAGAAATTGTGTACATCTCAGGCCTGAGAACGCATATCATGTACAAAGCCGAAAAAGAAAGAAGGACTTCCAATGTTATGAAATCAGATACCCGGAAAAAAAAAAGAACAAACCATATATATTATGTAGATAAGAGTATAGACTATGTTACTCAGACTCGGCTAAAAGTGACTATTTGTGTAGGTAAACTTTACCTGGCACAACAAGCTAAATCGGAGTTGGTTATCTTCATAGTCCTCCCCAGCCATAGGACCATACAGTTTCGATCCAGTCTTTCCCCACACCTTACATTATCAAGACAGCCAAAAATCAGAAGCATGCATGCATCAATAAATCCACAATAAACAGTCTCATAAAAGTACAACTTTTTGTGTAAGATTATACCCTTGCAAGGAAGATTGGGTGATCCACAAAAACGCGATCAACCCCTCGCTTGAAACAGTGGAAGAACCGGACTGTCTCAACTCTGTCTCCAACTTTCAGCTGCAGAAGTTACCAATTTACTAAACTGTCAAAAAAACAAGTGTTTCTACTGTCAATTGTTTACGAACTTTCTGTACCTCAAGTACCACATTAGTGTCCCATCCATCTCTGTATTGATCATAGCGCGGTGACACAGTCATCACACGATGTCCCCTAGCCTAAAACAAATCATAATCACACAAACACAGAAGAAAAAACATCATTAAAATTTTAAAGAAAACATATATACAAACATTTGATCAAATGTTGTAATGAAGTATGAACATTTACTTACTGCTAAAGCAGGTGGTAAGCCTCCAAGAACATCACCAAGACCACCTGTCTTACTCCAAGGCGCAACCTCTGCAGCAACAAACACCAAATTCATCCCACAACTTATGACACTTGATGGAGAACTCAATTTCTCGTCCTTGTGACCTATATTTTTCAGATGTTCACTAGGAAATTGATGAGCATGTCTTCGGAAATATGCCATTTCTGTGGAAATACACTTCAGTAGTCTTAGTCCGTTATGAGTTGTGAGCATTTGGTTTTTCAGGCCGTTATGTGACAACGTCCACTTATGATCTGAAGCAGCAGCTAGTCCAATAATGCTGCCATTTGATGAATAGCTCGATACGAAGTGGGATGTTACGGTTTCCATTATTTGTTGTAACTAACACCTTGAGTATATTTCGAAGCTTAACAAACAAAAAATTATCGAATTCAGCTAATACAGTCGATTCTTGGAAGTGTAACAAACTAACATAAACCGGTAAAGATAACAAACGAAACTAATAGAACGCTACTAGAAAGTTGAGATGTTACTACCAGAGTGTAATGCGTTGATCACAAGGATATTAGATCGACTACAAATGAAGATTTTGGCACCTTTTCTTCTGAATTCGTTTTTGATTCGCGAAATTATGTGCTTTGGACGTAAATGAAAGTGAAGTGATGAGTGTGGACTAGTGAGTAGTGACTAGTAAGAGAGTGTTAGGACATACTAAGAGAGTGTTAGGAGTAGGAGGATTTATAGACAGTGTGATACAACATTAGATATTCTAGTACGTCTTTTTTCGGAGATTTATACCCAATAAAGAATTTTTGTGCATGAAATAGTCAATGGAGATCTACTAGTTGGGTGTGAGTAGAGATGTTGGACATGAATGAGGTCCTTTAGTGGGCCCTTTTGCATTCATTTCAGGTGAATTTGTAGTTCTATGGGCTTTGTAATGTAGACTTATGGACTGAATAAGAAAAAAGCTTAATTGCTTTGATTTGTTAGCCTTGTTCAACAGTTGAAGTACTAAACACTGATGCAACTACGTTCTCTAAGTCTCTGACTAACATGTGCGTAAGTGCGTAATGATTGACTTGACAGGTTAAATAGACGGAATAATAATACGATTTGACTTAACGCCTTCTTTGACTTAGAATTTGTCAAACTAGTTATCGATTTTATGTACGTTTATGAGGTTTACCTAGTAGGAAATGCCTAATGACAGCAGTAATAAGGGTTGGAACTAGGCAATTAGCTAATGCCTTTGAATTTAAGATGAATATGAGTAGGAAATGACGCGCTGAAAACAATAAATCACATAATCCCTTCTTCTAAAAAAGAATAGTGGAAGATTGTTGATTAGGTTGGTAAGCTATCACAACATTATTGATTCACATAATCACATGATTAATGCTATTTGGTTAACTTAAGCAAAATGCGATATCGTATAGATTGAATTAATTGAAAAGGTTCCTTTGTAGGGAGATTAGTGTATCAATTTGGAGCAAGATTGTTATGTTCAATAACTGAACTCGTTTTATTCCAATTAATCCCTAGAATAGGCATTCATTTGTTTCTTACTCGTACAATAGAATGAAAGTATACCAAAATTTACTCGACCGATTTTCAATTACTGAGGTACGGGTTGAATCACATTTCCGTGGTAGCTTAGATAAAAGATGATAGTACCAAAGTTCACTCGTTACTCGAACTACACTTGACATCATTCAATTCAAACAGTAAAGTTTTTTTTTTTTTTTTTTTTTTTTTTGGGTCTATTTATCTAGTTGGTCAATATTTCCTCCGGTCTACAAGTAAATTTGACCCTAGCTATACACATGATAATAATGAGTGATTTCCCGATGATACTCACATAGATCTCGGGACTTTATTAGGTACTGCTCCCTCAAAATGGCCCAATTTGTTTGTTGTTTTAGTTAAACCGTATTGTGATACACCTGATCTAGACCAAATAAGATGTTTAGTTTAAAAAGTAGCAAGTACTCTATCCAAGTACTATCCTAACCCCTATTATAAAGCATATAGATTATTCATTTAGTTGACAAATAATTCGTAATATGGTAGCTCAATTATTAGAGTATTTTAATAAATTCATCATGATCAAATTGGTCACCGCTCTATCGACACGGGTTGGATTTAATAATGTTTAAGAGTCTGTTTACGTATGGCAAGTTTTGCATGTTATGTTTGCTGTCCATTTTCATTTGCGTCGCATAGAATCGCATCTTGAATTCATATATACCTCATACTAGTAGAATAAATGACCCAAAGTCGCTGAGGTTTCCAACTCATTCGACGCAATTGGACAGAATGGGTAAGCATGACAATGAGATATTCCAACCCACACATTCCAAATCCAGCACTGAAATTTGCAAACATTATAAAACAAGAAGTAAACGATGGAGTTTTCTTTCTTGGCACCCGAATTCCCAACTTTGCATGTCGATCATGTTCTCATCAAACAATTGCGTCCCACAACAAAAATGCAAAATGTTTCCTATGACAGATTCTTGTATTAGACATTTTTACAATAATCAGTTGATTTTTCTAGTAAATACTACGTAAAATTGTAAGGAGTACAACAAATGTGAGTTTTAACAGTTTAAAATCGAAGTGCCTCAATGGTAAAATTACATTTCTTCAAACTCATGTATCAATAAATAACTCATTTAAACAAATACTCCTAACATTTATCAATAAATTTTAACATGTATTAAACTTTCACTTTCAATACAAATGATGTGATTCCAATTCAATTAAGTAAAAGAAAGGTACATAAGAATAAGGTAAAATGAAGTCAAATGATAGTAAATATTGAGTATTTATAATAAAAAAATTTGGGAATTATTTCAGTTTTTTTGATATGGAAAAAACGTCAATAATAGATGGAAAATTCATTTACTCTCTTTGCCAACAGAACGTGTGAAATGATTCTTTTTAATTGGACTTTAGAGAGATATAACTCATGGCATGACAGATGGCCCAACTGAAGCGGGTGAACGTGGTAGTTGCATCTAACTCGACCTTTAATATATAGTATAGTACGAGTATAAGATAATAAAAAGTTGAGTTTGGAGTTTTAATCTTTTGGGGAATGTAGAAATTCTGAAATCAAAATTCGTAGTTTACATCGCTTAGTTCGAGTCAAGTCATGCAAGTAGAAATATTTATTAGTTCAATTAAGGATCATAATACATTATTCTCATTTTCAATTGATTATTGCATAAATTTGTTTGATTTGAACATACGAGAGGAATTAAACTTTACATTAGTACATATTCATGATAACCCCTCTGAAAGATAACATAGACAAAAACGAAGAAGTAAGGAAGTGTATAGGACGGACCTAAAAGAATAAGGTAAGTAAACAAACGGAGCAGAGGGGATAATAATTAAGTAGGTGCGCGATGTCACATCAAAAAGTGTTCTATTCAATGTTCTATATAATCCTTCAATAATAGTAGTTCTAGTTTATCAGACGATTGTAACTTGTAAGATCAGACCGACTAAATCCACCATGTCGAGTCTCACAACTTATATAAAAACACCAAGTAGATAAACGATCAACTTATTCACCAGTCAACAATCAGACACGTGGACTGTATTATATGATCCTCAATATGTTTGCGTCCTTCAACTAGACAACTTACTAGTGTGTTCCACTTAAACCTAGAAAAGTTTAGATGAAAATTTATTGTAAAGAAGAAATACGAGTATCAAACTTGGCCGACCTATTCCCCAATGATTAATTAACTTACTTTTCCGGTCATAAAAGGTTGATTTTAGTGCAGCAGCCACTTAGCAAGTTAATCCACCCATCATTTTATTCATCTGACCTTTTTCATTTGTTATTATTTACTCCGTAGAGAATTGCTACCTCCAACATTGCTTTAACGCACAAGTGCACGACACTAGAGAGAAATAATGGAGAAGTGGGGCATACCACGGGCTGGCAGACCTCTCTTATTTAGACAAGAGTAAACAAATTAGCGGCCTACATTTGAAGATTCAGAAGTTTTCGACGGACTCACGGAATAGTAAAAGAAAAAAGAGCTGGAATAAAACAGACATATGCATGAGACAGAGTAATGTGCGATTGTGTCTATAGATGTGTCTTAAAAGTTAAGTAGAACCGTTTTACAACGTATATTAGTAAAATGAGTTGCTTAGCTTGATAGATTATCACGCACGCTAACTAGATGGACACTTTGACTATCTAAGTGTAAATACAACATTATTTAAATAAGGACAATGTTAGAGGTCTACAGTTTAGACACCCAAAAGTGTCTACAATCAACAATAATTTTACTACACAATCAAAATTTTACTACTCACACAATTAATTTTACTACCTGAATTTTTCATTACAATTAATTTTACTACTCGAATCTCAATTTTACTACTATTAACTCAATTTTATATCGTAGACAAATTAATTGTGTCTACACTGTAGACCTCTAACAATTTGCTTTAAATTAAACACACCAGAGATTTAATTTGGAAATAATAATAGACTGCACAATAAAACAAGGGATACTTCCATATTCGACAAACAAAGCACATCTACAATGCAACGATAGTACACCGTGCATCACCTCTTCGGAAATTAAACTTAGGGTCGTTGGTCTACATTCTTAGCTTGGTCGTCACGCGTGACCAAAAACTTGAACCCAAACTTGACCCTTTCCAAATAATTAAGACATAAACTCTTTCCTTTGTATTTCCTTTCCCTTTTCCGCGTTTCCAGTCCTTTCCTTAAACGTCATTTCTGTCCACCTTATATAAACAACGTCTCCCAACAACTTCATCATCAAGTCATCTCTCTTTCTTACATACACTTTCTTACATACACAAACCCAAAACTCAATCTTCAAGCTAAGCTTCTCTTATACTCAACCAAAAGATTATTACTTAGTAAAGATGATGTCTTTGTTCAGCTCGTTTGATGCCTTGTGTGCTGAATCCACTGGATGGAAGTTTCTCAACTTCTCTCCCTCCCCTACTCCTTCAACCTCATCAACTACGGCGGCTGCGACGACGACGACAACGTTGCGTAACGATGAAGGTTTGAGAAGAGAGAATGATGAGAAGAAGAGTGATGGGCAGAGTAGTAGTGATCAAAAGAAGCCCGTGATGAAGAAGATGGTCAGAAATCCTCGTTTTGCTGTGGAATTGGATGGTGTTCACTGCTTTGAAACTATTCTTCCTTATTAATTAATTTACTTAATTTAGCAAATCAATGAATCATCAAATATTGTTTCGATTAATTCAATTCAATTCAATTGTTTTTTTCTTGATCGGTGTATATATATTGGAGTTGTTATTATAAACTCTTAATTAATATAGTAAAAGGTTCGAGCTTTTCAATTTGTTGTCTTAATCGTGGTAATTTCTTCTATTATCTTTTATTTTGGTGTGGTGAAAAAGTAAAAAAAATATTGCTTGTAAGCAGAGCATATGATATTATGATGTTTGATAAATAATTTTGATTAATTACGTTAGTTGTTCCTTGATCAGTGATTAGTTGTCTTAAATCGTTGGATTTCCGGTGAGAAAAATAACAAGGACGAGATTATAAGACCATGATCAGTAATATATGCAAATTATTCCACACAAACTGCTCTAATTTGAAATAATTAACACATCAAAGCTCCTCCGATTTATGAATGAACGATTTTACTACTCATGGGAGTCATATTATAAGTCGGTTTTACCTAGTTTTCACGTGAATATATCTTGAGAGTAGCTAGGTAATCAACCCATATTTGTTGTTGATATACATTAGACAATAATGGAGTGATGTAGATGATTGCTCTTGTTTGGCAAATTGGGAGAGGAATATACCAAAAGTTGAAACAACGATACGAATTATACATGTATCCACCGTCCAAAAGACAATTGGGCACATGACAAAATAATAAAGATTGCTTTGTTCGACTGGCCTGGCATATGATTCAAAGGTCGATAACTATATATTATTGCATTCCACCATATCTACTGATCCACTTATCCAAAGAAATAGCCATTATGAAATGAATTTTCATATAGTTTGTGTTATTTCAGGCCACACGATAAGGACGTGATTTGTTCGTTGAATCAATTAATAAGCTTGTTGAGAACCAACTATAAAGTACGATTTGCTTGTCAATGATTGGTGGGTCGTGTGAATTCAAAATGTGTTTCAAAATGCAAATTTTTAACTTGAAATTTTTTGCAAGTGTTGTGTTTTCTTTTTGTGTTTAACCATATTGCATAGCTTGATGTCTGAACAACCTTACAAGCACCGGATCTCGCGAACAATTAAGGGGAGAATCAATTGAGTAACAAAAAAACACTAAGTTTCATAAAAAATTCTTTCAATAATTTACTAGGAGACCATTAGTATTGTGTTACAAAGTGACTTTTTTTACATTGTTTAATTTGTAACTATAATAATACTTCTAGTGATCGTATTAATTTACTATCGTAAACACTTTATCTATGATTATGAAGGATCGCATCATATAAAATTAGCTAAAATTTATAAAGTAACCCCTTTGCAAAATTTAGATTAATAATTGTCAAGGTTTTTAACTAAAAGGATTACCCAAAGTGTATAACGGTCACTAATTATATAAACGGGGTCACGATGTAAATAACATGGTTGGTCTCTCAATAAATTATTGAGAGATCGTCTCCCACAAGACCTACTAAAAAAAAAAAAAGCAAAGGATTTGAAGTTCAATGTTACTATTATTATCTCAAAGCCAAACCTTCACATTCGTGTGATACCGAAGGTTAGGGTTTCAGACAACTATCGTTTGATTACGGGATTAAGCTAGTTTCTTGTTCAATTTTAACATTTTTCACCAAGTCGAAAGCCTAGCAAAAATTTCACGAGACTGCACAGATGTTTCTAAATTCTAACATACCAAATGGTAGACGTCTATTGTACAATGCATCTGGCGACTGCGTAAAAGTTAAATTAAAACTTGGCCAATCATACAAATCTAAAAGCAGGAGCTCTTGTGGGGGAGCGTCTCTCAATAATTTATTGAGAGACCAACCATATTATTAACATTGTGACCCCGTTTAGGGACCGTTATACTACTTTTGGTAATCATGTTAGTTAAAGACATTGACATTAAATCTAAGATTTGCAAATGGTTACTTTATAAATTTTAGCTAATTTTATATAATGGGATTGTCCATAGATAATGTGATTTTCAATAGTAAATTAATACGATCACTAAATGTAATAGTTTGCATGCCCGTACCACGCCCGGGCTATCTATTTATATTGTTTATACTCGTTTTATAAAAAAAATCTTGCCTGATCTTTGTTCTAATAAATTATCATCATGATTATTTTTTCCATAAATTAGCTAATACTATACTACTCTATAGTAATTTATTACCATATTCTAACCGGATAATTGTGTTATCCAATTAATGAATGTCAAGTGTCCTCCTAAAAAAAAATTGATTTCAGGTTTTAATTTGTAACACAGTATAAAAAGAGACTTTGTGATCTAAAAAACCAATTAAATTCACGAATTTGGGATTTTAAAGCCCCTCCTCCATAAACCGTATCTCGATAACTGTTTCTGGAAACTAGTCGTGTAAGAGTCAGAGGGTGATCAAATCAGTCCAAACCCCCAAATTCACTTCATAGACAGAAGTTAGCGTTTTACAATTCCAGAATCAATCCGGTAAGTTTCTTGTTCCATTTCCTTCCCCGTTCACCCGATTGTAACATGCATTGTTCTTGATTGTTGCTAAAGGTGCTTTGTTGTTAATTACTTGTTATTGCTGTTGTTGGTATCGTATCTTTCAAGTTATATATGATCTTGAGATGTTGAATGTAATATACCGCATTGATTGAATTATTTTTCTTGATTCGTTGCGTAAGGTTTACAAATAAAATTGATTGAAACAAAGGGAATATCGCGGCCATGGTTGCACTCGGTTTTCGTTCCAAACCTGATGATCCTGCCAAACCAAAATCTCTCGAAACAGGGGATTCTTTCGATGCCATCTCCAACTTGTTCCCGCTTCGAACCGACTATCTTATCCGAAACAATGGTGATGGCAAAGAAGAGAGAGTTTATGCTGACTGTCTTAAGGGTAAAAAGTACGTCATCATATGTACTGCAAGCTTACCATTGGACAGTGTAAATATGTCCGAGCTGTCCCATTTCTTAGTAGACGTAGTCCCTGAGTTGTTAGCTGACGGGAGACTTGATTTTGAGGTTGTGTTCGTGGGGCGTATGAAGGAAGTTTCTGACTACCACCAATGTAGGGATGCGGTTCAGGAAGCATTCAATGGGTTGTTTTCGACGTTTTCTGATTCGGTCCTTGCTGTCCCAATCTTGGATTTTAATCGTGTTGATAATTTGTTTAGAGCTTTGGGGTTTACTGACTACTCTTGGCCTTCATCTATCGTTGTTGATCTCGAGGAAGGACAGGTTTCACACTCAAATTTCATTACTTTCGATGACTTTGGAGCTGATTTTTACCCTTTCACTGATGAGAGGAGACAAGAGCTGTATCAGGAAAGGGACGAGATACTTCGCGGCAGGGTGCCCCTTGTGACTCTTTCGCGCCCCCATAGTAGTGATGTTGTTCTTGAGTGTGTGCACCATGGTGGATCGTCGTGTTGTGGTAAACAGCAATCCTTGTCCAGTCTTACCAACAAGGTTGTGGGGTTGTATGTGCTAGAAGATGGGAATTCTATGGATAAAGTCTGTGATTTATATAAGCTGTGTAAGGATAACAACCTACCATTTGAGGTTGTCCTGGTTTGCGCAAAGAGGGGTCCTCCGAAGATTTTGTCTTGGGAAGATCATGTCCGCTCTCTGCTCCAGAACCCAGGTTGTTGTGGCTGGCTCCAGCTTCCCTTCATGGACAAGGTCAAGTGTCGGTTAGATTTCCTATGTTGGAACGACGGTGGTGATAAGCTGGTCATTGTGGGACCTGATGCTAGTTATGTGGATCCTGACGGTATAGCTGTTTTCCGTGAGTATGGCATTGATGGATATCCCTTCACTAAACAGGCTGTATGGGATAGTCATGTAGCAAGGGTTCGCGGTCTGAGATTGCAGGAGCTGTTCACTACTGTGGGAATACTTGATCTGATTAGCCCTGAGGGCAAGAAAGTACCTGTCTCAAGTGTCCGAGACGTTGATGTTTTCCTGTACTTTTGTGAGGAGCCACGTTTAATGGCTAAATATCTCAAGTGGTTCTATGAAATGAAGAAAAGTGCTGGAGAAACAAGATTAGAATTGATTGTTGTGTGCTTGGCTTCTGACACTGAAGACGATGTTTGCTCCTGCTCGAATCACTGCCGTCCTGAAACGCCATGGCTTTCAGTCACGCATGAGAAAAGTGAAGCTCTATTTGAACTGCTGTTTGACGAGCTGGGCCAGTATCGCGACGGCCTTGTTGCGTTTGGATCAGATGGCCGTGTACGTAGTCTGGCCCTACAGGATACTCTGTACGATCTATCTGGGCCTGCAACCTTCCCGAAATCTGATGATAATCTTCGCAGGGAGATCGCTCAGCTGCTGAAATATAATCCTTTGGATCACTGGTTTTATAATTTCAAGTTCTGACAATTTAATCTTACTCTTGTCTACTCTATTGGGAAGTAGGCTATGAATAGCTTTTACGGTTTTGTGGAGTCTCTACTGCTTCTTGGGATTACTCGTGTTTTATAGCGAGAGTACCTTTCTCTAAAGGTTGATGTCCAGCAATCATCTATTCTACTGGTGTATGCTAAAGATTTTCCGTCTTCTTGTCCAAAGAGCTCCTGATGAACCTATTGTAAAACCCGACGCCCTAGAGTGGGTCAAAATCGTTGTTGCCATCGTCTAATCTTGTGCTCCTCCCGTCCACGACCAGTTATGGTAGCATCAAAGTCGAAAGAGTAATACATGTTAATAGCAACAATGGTTACTTGCTAGTCCTAAATTTCTTCTCGTGAATTATTGGCGGTACTAAACGTACCAGCATGTATTCTCATCTGTACATATACTACTCATACCCACTAAGATTTTCCCGTTTCAATGTTGTTGAGTAGTCATGCTGGGAGCTACTTTTAGACCAAGTGAATCTTTCGCTTGTGAAAATTAGTCAATCTCATTAGATTTTTTTTATTCTTTCTCCAAGGCAAAATCCTAGCAAAATTCTCACGAAAGAGCATAGACTTCTTAGATTAATGTTAAATGGCTATTATTGTATAGGTCGTTTGGCCAAGATTTTGGACTAAGTTGTAAGGCCTAAAAGTTGAAAGACCAAACATCCTAGACGAAGAAATTGTCTCTATTTTCCCTTATAAGTTACACTTTTCCTTATTAAGGTCATTCGGTATCACTAATGTTTTCAGCTTTTGTTTTTTTGCATGGAAAATTTAGTTAAATAATTTATAAAATTAAATTTAAATTGTGTGATTCCATAATAGTCATCTAATCTAATACTATCTAATCTAATACTATATATTAAAACCTGAAACCAAGTTTTTCCGGAATTTTTTTTCGAAATAGGGCTCAAAAAATAAATATTAAACAAAATGGGTTGGATTGAAAAATGTTCAATCTTAT
>JBBYHQ010162186.1:0-26030 GCA_038382645.1 Spergularia azorica
TGTTAGTGGACTAGTTCTAGTCAATCGTGAGATAGATGCTCCTAGTTTGTAGGGTTTAGTTGCTAAGTATTAGGTTTTTAAGGCTATTTAAGAGTGTAAGTTATTATGAGATTAATTAAGAAAGTGTTAACAGAAAATACTTGTCCATGTTTACTCTCCTCCCCTCTAAAAATTCAACATATAATTGTTGTATGGTTTTTTGGAAGTCAAAATTGTAAACTATGTGGGTCTTGACCATACATGGCGGCATCACATCACGATTCATGTTAGTCGACTTATATAAATTATAGGAATAAGGCTTTGTACGTTGTGGTGGTGGTGGTTGTGCTGCTCCTACATAGGGTGTTGGAAGTTTCTCGTGTGTGAGAATACGAAGATATGCCCAAATTGACGTCAGGAGACTAATACTCCGTTTATAAGCTAGTCGGACTACTCCTCGGTTTAGATAGAACAGGCTCGTTAGAGGCCGACAATGTTAAGGTATAAAATCGTTGGCTGGGACTCAATGATCAGATTAGGCTCTTGGTTGAGATGGTTCTTTCACGAGTGATGATATTTTGATACGACTATTGGACTATTGTAAACACAATATATATGTATTCAAGTAACCATTCTGTATCCCCTGAAATAAATTTTGCCATTTTGGCACACTGTATGATCTGCAGTAATTACTGGATTGATGATGGGAGTTATTTGTCGGAGTTTGTTGGCAATTTTATGGCTTTTTCTAACCCAAAAGGGAGTGACAGCAGATGCTGATCAGCCACTGTCAAACATTGCAATTCATAAAACAACATTTGCGCTTCATGATTTGGCTTACATCAATGTAACTCCTAGTGTTCTTGGTCTGGGAGTAAGTTTGCTGAGCTCCTAGTTTTGTGTATATAATTAAGGTTAAAGCGAATTGTGTACTCACTATGATCATATTATCAACTGAAGGGTGGAAACTCAGAATGGGTGACCTTAGAATTTGGGCATAGTGAGCCATCTACTGATGATTGGATAGGTGTCTTTTCGCCTGCCAATTTCAGGTACACCATTCACTTGAATTACAGTCTCTCATTTGCTTGTTCAGTTACAATTTACTGTACTGTGAGCGTGCATCTGAATCAATATCCACTCTTCAATTATTCCAAAAGGCATTCGTGTGAGGGGCCGTGTGTAAAACCATTGAAGGGGCTTCAATTATTGACTCTGATTGAAATGTTAGCAAGACGCGCGATTAATCAATATTTATTGCAGTGCTGGCACCTGCACACCTGAAAGTCCGAGAGCATTCCCTCCTCTGCTGTGTACTGCTCCTATTAAGGTTAGTGAGTGCAGTTTTCTGGCTTACAGCTGAACCTGACAGAAAATATCTGAAATGTCAATTGAGATTGTTTTGCGTACATCCTTGTAGTTTCAGTATGCAACTTACAAGAATCCTGAGTACACCAAGACTAGCAAAGGTAGATTGAAGCTTCAGTTAATCAATCAAAGATCAGACTTTTCCTTTGCTCTATTTACTGGCAGTTTATTGAATGTATGATACTCCGTACTATATATTATCATTCTTGTAACTTTATATGAATGGTCTTGCTGAAATGTTCAACTATGGCATTCTGCAATTGCTTCTGGTTTTCTGATGACAGCCGAAGCTGGTAGCTGTCTCAGACTCTATAGCTTTTGCTAATCCAAAGGCGCCACTTTACCCGAGACTGGCTCAGGGAAAAGAATGGAATGAAGTAAGAATTACTCTTTACTGTTTCTGAACCCATACGCTGAAGATACTGAATTTGTCCGATTTATGGCAAGAATTTGCTGTGAAGTTTTAATCATGACCTGTTAATGTTTTCAGTTTTATTCTATAGCTATACATATGGCTTTGTTGAGGCAAAACTACTTTCCGACTTCAACATGTTTAACACTGTATGCAGATGACTGTTACATGGACAAGCGGGTATGGGATCAATGAGGCAGAACCTTTGGTTGAATGGGGCCTTAAAAGAGGGGAAAGTATCCTGTCACCTGCTGGGACATTAACGTTTCAGCGAACCAGCATGTGTGGTGAGAAATTATTTTTCAATCTTTTGCAGACAAGTTTTTCATAACCAGTGCTAGAGAGCCTGTTTCAATCAAACTATTGAATGAACAATGGATGCAATATTGGCTACACTTGACTAGAAACATAAATAGGCACAAAACAGCTTGGCCTTGGATATAATGCAGGCCAAATTTCCTGTGTTTTTCCTGATCCTCTGCCCTGATTGTAGATATCATATCATATCATTCTTGTTTGTAATTCTGCATACTAGATTGTAATGTATACTGTATACTCACAATTACGTACTGTATCATCGTAAACCCTAGATGAAAGTCTGATAGCAGTATGGTTTATGGCATGCTTTGGACCAAGATGGTATTTTTAGAGGTCTGCTAATGTGCACAGGTGCTCCAGCACGAACAGTGGGCTGGCGTGATCCAGGGTTTGTACACACTAGCTCTCTGAAGGAGCTCTGGCCTAATTCTAGGTATGATATTCTCATACTTGAATTTCACATAGATTTACATTCGCGCAACATAGTGCATCTCTTCACTGGTTATGCTGAGTCTTGAGTTTTATGACACTGATTGTAACTTTTTCTAAACTATGATGCAGGTATACTTATAAATTAGGACACAGGCTGTTTAATGGTACATATGTTTGGAGTCGTAAATACGAGTTCAAATCATCTCCTTACCCTGGCCAAGAATCCATACAACAAGTCATCATTTTTGGTGATATGGGGAAGGTCAGAACACAACACTTGTTGCTCAAGTTTTTAAGGTAGTTCTTGTAAAATATACAGTCTTCCTCTGTTGAAGAAGCATATTTGAGCTTCATCTTGCAGGATGAGGCTGATGGTTCAAATGAGTACAACAACTTCCAGCGCGGATCTCTGAACACAACTAAACAGTTGATCAATGACTTGAAGAACATTGACATTGTATTTCATATTGGAGACATCTGCTACGCGAATGGGTACCTGTCTCAGTGGGATCAGTTTACTGCTCAGATTGAACCTATTGCCTCAACAGTGCCCTACACGATTGCAAGGTTCGCGATTTTGTTCCAAATCTCGACTGTATATTCTTTACCAAGACTTTTCCTTGTCAGAATCCCATGATGGAACTGGTTTGTTTTGATCATGACAGCGGAAACCACGAGCGAGACTAGCCGGGGACAGGCTCCTTCTACGGCAACTATGATTCAGGAGGCGAATGTGGTGTGGCAGCAGAGACTATGTTTTATACTCCTTCCGAAAACAGGGCCAAGTTCTGGTATGACATCACTACCAAAAGAATTGGATTATAGCAAAACATTTAAAAAATGGAGATGCGGGGGATCGAACCCCGTGCCTCTCGCATGCAAAGCGAGCGCTCTACCATTTGAGCTACATCCCCGAGTTGTTAATTACGGCAATTATGACATCCTTCCTAACAGAAACAACGAAAAATAAAAGAAAATGCAATTATGTCAAAATAAGCACAAATGAAAATAATGAAACAATGCAACCCAAATAATTTCAGCCTATGCATAATTTCAAAAATGTAATTATATGACACGCTTATTAATAAAAATAATCATTAGATAGAACAAAATGTAATTATGTCAAAACAAGCAAAAATAATGAAACAACCCTAAACATTTTGGACTATGCATAACCAAAAAAAATGTAATTATATGACACGCTTATTAATAATAATAATAATCCTAAAATAAAATAAATAAAAAAATTGGCCTAACCAACTGAGCTAAATTGGCCAGCTTCATGTTCAAGTTACTTCATAAAATAATTTGTTGATTTATAGAAAATAAAAAAATTTGGCCCATGCAGGTCTCGAACCTGCGACCTTCGCGTTATTAGCACGACGCTCTACCAACTAAGCTAATAGGCCAACTTCTTGTTCAAGTTACTCCATAAAACAATTTGAATTATAAAACAAATTAAGCAAAAACATATAATAAATAGGCCAGCTTCATATTCAAGTTACTCCATAAAACAATTGTTAATTTATAAAAAATAAAAAAACTTTGGCCTATGCAGGTCTCGAACCTGCGACATTCGCGTTATTAGCACGACGCTCTACCAACTAAGCTAATAGGCCAACTTCTTGTTCAAGTTACTCCATAAAACAATTTGAATTATAAAACAAATTAAGCAAAAACATATAATAAATAGGCCAGCTTCATATTCAAGTTACTCCATAAAACAATTGTTAATTTATAAAAAATAAAAAAACTTTGGCCTATGCAGGTCTCGAACCTGCGACATTCGCGTTATTAGCACGACGCTCTACCAACTAAGCTAATAGGCCAACTTCTTGTTCAAGTTACTCCATAAACAATTTGAATTATAAAACCAATTAAGCAAAAACAAATCATAAATAGGCCAGCTTCATGTTCAAGTTACTCCATAAAACAATTTGTTGATTTATAAAAAAAAATAAAAAACTTTGGCCTATGCAGGTCTCGAACCTGCGACCTTCGCGTTATTAGCACGACGCTCTACCAACTAAGGTAATAGGCCAACTTCTAGTTCAAGTTACTCCATAAAACAATTTGAATTATAAAACATATAATAAATAGGTCAGTTTCATGTTCAAGTTACTCCATAAAACAATTTGTTGATTTATAAAAAATAAAAACTTTGGCCTATGCAGGGCTCGAACCTGCGACCTTCGCGTTATTAGACGACACTCAACCAACTAAGCTAATAGGCCAACTTCTTACTCAAGTTACTCCATAAACAATTTGAATAATAAAACAAATCAAGCAAAAACATATAATATTGGAGATGCGGGGGATCGAACCCCGTGCCTCTCGCATGCAAAGCGAGCGCTCTACCATTTGAGCTACATCCCCTTGCTGCATTTTTAGCAATCCGTAAGGTATTTATATAGTGTCAAGTTGATATATTGTATTAGGTACGCAACAGATAATGGAATGTTCAGATTCTGCATAGCCCACACTGAAGAGGACTGGAGAGAAGGGACGGAACAGTACAAGTTCATCGAGCATTGCCTCGCATCTGTGGACCGACAAAAGCAGCCATGGCTTATCTTTCTTGCACATCGCGTACTTGGTTACTCGTCATGTCAGTATTATGCTGAACAAGGATCCTCTGAGGAACCTATGGGAAGGGAATCCCTTCAGAAGCTGTGGCAGAAGTACAAAGTCGACATAGCCCTTTTCGGCCATGTCCACAATTACGAAAGAACTTGTCCTCTGTACCAGGTAAACTTCTGGAACACCATGCTGTTGAGTTTAGGGGAAAACCTTTTAATTCGTTTTGAAATGAAATCTTTCCCATGAATGCTGATACAGAATACCTGCACTCGAAAAGAGAGATTTCTATGAAGGCCCCTTGAATGGTACGATTCACGTTGTTGCTGGAGGAGCAGGAGCTAGCCTTTCAGAGTTTACCAGTACTCAGCCACAATGGAGTCTATTCAGAGACTTTGATTACGGCTTTGTAAAACTCACAGCATTTAACCATTCGAGCTTACTATTTGAGTACAAGAAGAGCAGGGATGGTAAGGTTTACGACTCCTTCAGAATATCGCGTGATTACAGGGACATCTTGGCTTGTGCTGTGGATAGCTGCCCTCCTACCACACTTGCTACTTGATTTAGCAAGTACGGTCTATTCCTCTATTCCTGTATAGGTCTGTAACGTTATACGACAGGTATCTTAACTGTATACGTGATGTAATGAAGAACTGCAGGGAGTAGTAAACAATAAGCAGTATCCACCCTCGTTCTTGTTCTCCTGTGAAAGGGATTTCTAAGCAGTATCAATGTACTTCTGCAACAAGCTGTGTTACGACTTACAAGCGAAAAACCAGACTGATCACTTGAACAGTAAAATAGATGGAAAATTTCTGTCTGAGATTCAAAAAAAGAAAAGGAAAGAAGTTGAAGGAAAGCTAGGCAAATCATAAATTCCATATCCAAGATATAAACTGGCTTCGCAGTACTTTTGAATAGCATATATGCAGTGCTATTAGTTACAACTTACAAGACATCCAGCATTCATTATACAGGAAATATTTTCTTCCTTCTGAAATATAGTAGAAACCCGAAGTATATGATCCCACAGGCCGCGCTACTAATGAGCAGAACCCAGTTAAAAGTGAATGGATTGTCAAAGATTCTTGTCTGGAAATTCATCCCAAAGATACCAGCGACAACATTGAAGATGGCAGCCACAAATGTTGCTGCCGTGAGAAGCAACTCGAACTGTATCAGCTGGTTCTGAACATTACCCTGTCAGAATAAGATAGGTTTATAAACATCTTTCTGAATATCACAGTTTAAAACAAAGAGGTCCCAGTCAGAGTGCACCGTCATCTTGAGGAAAACATATAGAGGCACAAGAACTTACCAGTTTAATATTGATCAAGTCTTCTGTATCATCAATGTACTCTTTAAGCTGCACATCAACAAATAGAATCAGTATTATAGTGCTTATGACACATGTTGGAGCCATCATCATATACATCACCACACTAGATAACCTCGTTTACACTAGGCCTTCAGATCGCTAGTTGTGGCTTTTGTTTTTATAATCTATTTCAAAGGTTCCTAATTTCAATTGAGCTTAGCCAAAAACCAGCATTACCACAGAGCTCCAAAGGCTTTCGCGTCCCACTCTACAGAGCCGGGCCTGGGGGGTCGAAAACGCTAAAAAAAGGAGGGGGGGGGGCAGCCCGGTTGCATATTGGCGTCCCCGCAAGGCGAGGGTCCAAGGAAGGGTCCCACCACAAGGGTGTATAGGGCAAGCCTTCTCTTGTCATTTTTTGGCCGAAAACGCTAAAAAGAAGAAAAAAAATATATCCCATCAAGTTTCCTTTTAGAATCAACTTAACACCCATGGAAACTGTGATGATCAACAACTTCCGAAGAACCATGGAAATAACAGACTTGCAGTGCAATAGACCAGTATAGCCGTATAGGAACAAAAACCGCATATCATGGGGGCAGAGTCACAGTTAATAGAAAATTATTCAGTGTGATTGTGTCTTACCGATGACAGCTTGCTGAGAGTATGATCTATAAATACAAAATATGCTTCAAGTAACATTTCAAGTTGAACAATGTCTTCCCTCTGGCTAGATGAAGTTGTAAAGCTGGCATGCCTGCTTGATCTGGTAATACTGCTGTACGCCCTCTGCAATTTTGGAGCTCCACTTGTTGCAGCCACAGGAGAAGCAGGGGAAGCTGGAGAAGCAGGCACCATAGGCAAAACAGGTGCAGACTTGGACAACCATTTCACACCAGTCAAACCAAGGTCCTCTTTTTCTATGTCAGAATCATGGGAGATGTAACCATCCATTCTCTCCTTCTTCTCTGTCAAGTACATCTCTGCCATATCACCATCATCATCCATGAGATGTTCGATTTCATCACGCACCTGGATTTTAGTAAATTTATATGATGAGCCAGTTCAAGTAGAATATACTGAAAGAGTGAAAGTCACAAAACCCGAATTATTATTCAAAGTGTGATACATACATTTTGCAAGACTTAAATATTTGATCAATGCATCAAATTTACAGAACGTTCAAAATTTTCTCCAGATTTGTAAAAAATCTTTAAAAAAAAAAAAAAAAAAAAAAAAAAAAAAAAAAACTCATTCTTGACAAGCTGTACCTTCTGAACTCGCTGAGTCAAACCAAGAAGGTTTCCCTTAAATCTTCTTACACGCTCCAGGTTCAGAGTGCTAATAGATGATGCCAATTCGTCAAGCACAGGACGAATATCTGACGCCAATTCTTTTGCCTGTAGATTTTCGGATTCCTTTTAGTACAGGTCAAGTGAGCTAAAATCTTTTGACACACTTAACCACATTACTGTAATTCAACACGTCAATCCCAATTCCTAAGAAAAATTCTAGTCAAATTAACGTTCATCAATAAGTCACAATAAGGTCTACTATCGCTTGCAGCAGGTCAATAACTTGTATCTTTATTTCATTCTTTTTTTATTATGTTAAAAAAGGTTTGCTAAACATGCCTTTATGCCAGCTGGCATTAGATGATAAATATAAAAACCCATGCATACCTGCGCATCCAACGACGTGCACGTCAATTCCAGTGTCAGTTCAAGTGCCTTAAATTCAAAAGGCAATTCATCTGTAAGCAACACACAAGATTAGTACAAATTAAGTGTTTTGCAGTCCTAATACAAATTGGATTATCACAACCAGCAGGACAACTTGTCCTCTCACAAAGTCAAAGGCCAGTTAAAAGTAATTCCACTTTCAGCCGAAATTCAGTTATATTCACTATCTACGTTGTTTAAGAAACCAAACTTTCTTTGCTTCAACTATATTGGCCATCATATCATACCGAACACCACTATGATTTTGGTCAGGCAGGTATCCGAGTGATCACTGCTTGATCTGGTTTCAACTTTTCAGGTTCAATTGTGTCACAAGCATCAATAATAGACTCATTTCACATGGCTATTTAATTGAGTTGGAGTTTTGGAGTTTTTGTTATCTGAGTACTGCACAATACATTCATTTGGAAATGGTTTGCAGTCGCCTAACATGAATCATCACATGAAATGATCATAGTGCATAGAACAATGAAGATGTGGAAAACAGGGAGAACAAGATATTCAAACAAATGAGGATAAGTTTAAAAAAATGACAAAATAATGTGGAACTTTAAAACGCAATAGATCATAAAGAAGAGCATAAAGATTTTCAGACACACCAGACTATGTCTAGCTTCAAAACGAGCTGACATTATCAATTGAATCGCATGACAAACTGAACTGGTGATAATTGGTTAAATTCACCTGTGATTTATATTCCCTGAGTCTCTCACTTTTTGTAATTGTGTTGCTTGAAGTTACATTCAGATACCACATGTAGTCACAAAACAATAGGTCAAAAGATGCTCACATAGGTAACTACAAGAAGGAAGTGTAACCATCTTCAAGTATAATCACCAAGACGACATGCTTATCCTTCATTAGTGATATCAAGAGATAATGCAGATCTAGAGCAGTAAATTTTTGATACATAGGTCGTCAGGAAGTTCAGCATCCAGGAATACAGTGAAAGCAGAACCCAAGAACATAAGCCTATAAGTGTGTTACAACTATTACCAGATTGGTCTTTGGTCGCTTGAAGACGATTGGATAACTCTGATTTGTACTGCATAACAGAGCCATCCAAGGAGTTCATCACAAAAACCTCATCAGAAGTGATAATGCATCGAATCTGCTCCAAATTGACTACAATAGCCTTTTCCCTTCCTAATATGGCAGAAGGGTAGATAAACAGAGGATCCAAAAGTCGAAGGTCTCTAGACGGTAAGGAACAATCTCTCATTATAGTGGCCTTATCAAGCTCCAGAACTTTTGCATTCCCATACTGATCAATTTTTATCCATGAACGACTTCCATGGCCTCTCTTCTTGACTCCTGAGAAACAAAACACGTTTCCGAAGGGAGCTAACCTTGCAGTATTAGTAGAAAAGGTTGTTTCCGTACTAACTGAAGTGTCTGGTTTCTCCATTAGTTTTCCTTTTTACCTTCCCTGTGTGATACAGTTGAACATAGACATAGCAAGATGTTCACGTCAGCTAATATAACTTTGGGTTTCTTTCGATACTGATACCTAAAAAATTCTGAAGGTTGGTAGTACTCTTCATCTTTGAAAAACTTCCTCAAATCAGCCACGACATTTAAAGAGAAATACTCTCCAGAGCACCTGTCCACAAAAGTATTCTCAGCATAAAAATACCTTATATCACAAGAAAATCATACATGAAATTGATCGTGCCAAAAAGAGAGCTATGTCTAGATCATTCTAGAGGCCATTCGTTTACGTTACAATCTCATACAGACAAAGTCAATCACATTAACTACAAAAAGCCGGTCCGCCAAGCATTGAGATGGATTCAAGTACGGAGTAGCGCCTTAACATTATATACTTGTTTCGTTGAGGAAATTATCATTACAATTTAATGGAATCAAGTTTCGCACAAATAAGTAAAGAAATGATAGGCAGAAAGAGTACTCACAAGGGGGAGAGACTAGTTCATTGCATCTAATAAAGTAATCACATCTACATGAGTTCAAGTTAAACTATGGTGATTACCATAGCTAGACGGAATTTCATTACATTGGCATGAGGATTACATCCAACTACTCTCACTCTCCTATATTTTTCCAACCAAAAGTAATTATTGTACTGCAATGAGAATACGTCCCCCCAATCCAGGCCTGATAGGGATGCAAAAACATCAATATGCTGAAAGGGGAGGGTAAACTGGCTTCTTACGTTATAGTAGAAAGGAAGCCTAAATCAAAATGTATATTGCAAAGATTAAAACTCAACTAAAATGATCGCGTTTAGAGGTTTAGAACTTAATATTCACAGATAAACCTTCTCATCAGGCAAGGACTGAACTAACTACGTACTAATACTTAACTACACCAACCCAACAAATACCACAAGGTTAGGTCGTACGACTGAACTAACTAATACTCGTACTTAACTACACCAACCCAACTTTCCCCAATTGGTTTTAAGATTGAACCTGAGCCAAGACCACAAGGTTAGGTCATACGACCGGACTGCCTGATACTTTGAGCAAAAGACTGTTGGATTCAGACACAATCAGAACACTTGACCATTTGGGCATTCTATATATTGCCAATACACAATATTCAACATCACCACCCCAAGTCCGTCCACAACAACAACAACCAAGCCTTATTCCGAAATGATTTGGGGTCCGCTAACATGAATTGTCATCCGAAACATCAACACAAAACCCAAAAGAATTGGCAAAAAATCGAAGCAAAACTTCACAAATACGACTCAGGATTGCAAAATGCACAAAATAAACAAATTCTACACAAATGATCATCTCCAATCAATATCTTTATATGGCAGAATTCACAAATGAAAATGAACTAGTCTAAACAACAAATTAGAAAAAAACCCATATAAACACTCGAAAAATTGAGCATAAAAACTGAAATTTTGGATTGACCCAGAAAAATTTAAGAGCGAAAATTAGTGGGGAAGAATACCCAATTACCTGATTGTGAGAAACAAGTTACCAAAAACAAGGGCTCGGTGAAGATTAATCAGAGACCGTAGGAGAACTTGCCCAAGTGAGAGAAAGATGGAGTTTTGAGTGATTTATCTTAATTAAATCTTCAGTTCTTCCCCAAATCATGTGTAGTGTAATACTGATGATTAGTTAGTTAATTACTCGCTAATTTTATCATAATAGATGGAGTATCAGCTAATAGCTATGAAATATGAATCCTATGATTATTTTTTTTTGAAATAGAAATCCTATGATTATTTACAAGTACATATTCTACTGTATCTAATTAATGAGGATCAAGGGAACAATTTAACGAAATAGTGCTCGAAAAAAAAAATGTTAAACAAAATGGGTGAAAAAAAACTTGTTCAACATAATGGGGTGCACGTCACCCATATATAAAACCGCCACAACCATATTTTGTTTTACTGTTCACAAGTCCTAAAACCGCTATGATCCTTGGCGGTTTTACAAATGGGTGACGTGCACCCCATTATGTTGAACAAGTTTTTTTCCGACCCATTTTGTTTAACATTTGTTTTATGAGCATTATTTCAAAAAATTGTTCGGATCAAGGTTGGCCTGGGGTTAGGAACTGAACCTGCCTAAAGGTTGTCTCGGGTTATATTAGCTCCTTCGTTTTATCAAAAAAAAAAAAAAAGTTATTATTGTGCCAATATTAATGTTATTAATGTCATTTTATGTTGAATATTCAAGATAATTTATTCTCCATATCCTACTAATTTAAATATAAACTTTAAAACAATGAAGTTATGTTACATATTATATCAAAGAGGTCCAGAAAAAATAGATATTGATTTTAAATTAAAAATATAAATCCTGAATCGAAAGAAAAGGTCGTCAAAGCAGAACGAGTGAATACAACTTGGAGTGTGTCATATATGAGTTGGAGTAGTAAAGTTTACCACGTCACACAGAAGATTAAAGAAATTAGTCAATTACAGTTAAAATGGCTGTAAAAATGTTAAATTTTCATATTGTCTCTTAAATTCCACCTTAGCATCCTAATTAAAATAGCCTTGAGGTTCGCTATGCCTCCCATAATCATCTTTCAATCAAATTAATCTTTTTTTTTCTCTCTCCTCTTCAAAAGAAACCCAGATATTATGAACAAAAATTAGGCTTTTTCAAACTACAATTTCATTTAAAAGAGAAATTTGGGTGCGAAATCCACATGTCCCTACTCCACTGCTGCATTTTCCTAAAAATCGGAATTTAAGGTAAAAAAAATTATCATTCTAAGTTTTTTAAAATTTTGTTTCATTAATCCCCATTCTAAAATCATGTGAGTGATTTATGATTTCTAATGTCAAAAGGCCAATAAATTTTTGATAACTACATATTCATTTTCCGTTCATACTACGTTAAATTTCTATAGTCATTCAAATTCTAAATATTGTGCAATTGTAGATGGGTCATGGCGCAATGTTAGGTAATACTATATACAACCATCGATATGCATGTCTGTTAAGAAGAATAGATATTTGTATTCAATACTCCGTGTATATATATATATAGAAACATTAATTCTAGTTCATATAGAAAACAAAATAAACAGTCTTATAATATTAGAAGTAGTGAGACACTAATAAGATAAGCTTTTAGAAATTCATGTAATACAATATTATTAGTTCAAATGAAATTGTACAAAAAGAAAAAAAAAAAAAAAAGGCGGTGTATGAAGAAGACATCACGAAAATAATATAAATTCAAACTTTTGGTTCAAGTGAAAAGTTCGCTAATCCCTTAGTCTTAGGGCGATCCTGGGTGGTGTGACATCAGTAAACCCCACTTATATTTTGGTTTTTGACTTGTATTAACCTCACATAATACATGAAACTAATTTAAAAATCTTATACTATGGCTGAAAATCACATAATATATGAGTTGTGAGTATGGTGCTAATTGTTATAGGAATTTTTGTATTCGAGTTGCACTTGTTTCACTATGGATGAAGAAGACCTAAACGTAATTAATTCGATTAACCAAAAAACTATCCAATAACTATTTTAGAGAAATTCTATAAATGATAAGAACTTTTGAAAGAACTAATTATTCATAGTACATCTTTATTATGCTAATTACAATCACTAATTATGTGAATATTCCCCTTTATCTGTTAACTTTTATATACAAAATTCTTGATAGTAACCCATCATCACTTATTTACTGCAATGTACTAATATGATCAACTTCTTGTATTTCTGTGGAAAAAAATTTACACATGTCTTGAATTATGCTCTTATACAATGGATATATCGTATGCCAAGAAATGATTGATAGAGAATGAATGTAGACTATAGCTTGAATATGGAGTATGTTATAATTACGTACTTTGTACGTACAAGGTACATTGTACTAGTCTTAGGTTAAGGGTGATGAACTTGCTTATCTCATGTACTATAAATTCTCATCATATTTTCAGTAATATACAAGTCGATTATTAGAGTATTATTATCATCTTACATGGTATCAGAGGGTTCGATCACAAACTACAAATCCTAAACAACAGCTTTTTCTTGCTTCCGCTCTCCCGGTCGGAGATGGTTATTCTCTCCTAACTATCTCCGGTCGGCCTCTCCATATTAGTGTTTTTTTTTTTCCTATTAGTTTTCATTCGATTAGCATTTATGAATAATAGCAACTACTTCACCCCTACCATGGATACATATTCCTTGCTTCACCAAATTCTCTCCTCTCGCGGTTTTGCGATGATCAGATTTAGGAGGTTACTAAGGCACGATCCTCTCATTGAGCAGCCTCCATTGAGACCAACATCCGGACACCACACCACACCACCGGCTCTTGTAGCCCCTGACGACCGACGTTGTCAGCCTTGCCCACGGATTGCCAAGACCACGTAGTGCAGCCCACTGTCAGACGCCTAGCCGCCATCGCCGCTCAAGCCGCATGATGAGTAGTCCAGGACACTCTTGCCGCCTCTCAACCGCCATCGCAGCTATTGACGCCCCTTCGCTGCTTCCATTGCTTGTTCTTCGCCGATTCCGTAGTGGCCTTTTCCTGCACGGCTCTATCACCCACTGCACGGCTTTAGAGCCCATGGCCTCGCATACGAGTCTGTATTTGCATTTTTCTTTTGACGGTGGTCCGTGCTAAGTGGTTGTGGTTATGCTCCTTCATTGATCATGTCGTGCCATCCCTTTCTGCATCCAGTCGCAACTTCCATACACCTGCCGTTCCGACTGCCGGGGAGTGATAGAAAATGAATGTAGACTATAGCGTGAATATTGAGTATGTTATAATTACGTACTTTGTACCTACAAGGTACATTGTACTAGTCTTAGGTTAAGGGTGATGAACTTGCTTATCTCATGTACTATAAATTCTCATCATATTTTCAGTAATATACAAGTCGATTATTAGAGTATTATTATCATCTTACAATGATAACCTTTTTATCATTCGATATTGTGGCATGTACAGGGAGGCTAAATAAAAGGAAACAAAGTTCATAGTTTCTTTCAACGCATACTTTCAAAAGAGTATCTCTTTTCTTCGTTGAAAGACGAAAACAACGAATCCTAACTACCGTCTATTACATCCTCAAAATCTGGAGGAGATTCTATATTGAGATGGTTGGTCATAGGTTTGGTTGTCATCACTCATCACAAGATGAATACAATCACGAATCAACTCAAGATGACCCAATAGAGCACGGATCTCACTTACTACAAAGGGAAAGTAGTTGGCATTTGTTGTTTCCAGAGGCCATACAATATGTTAATGCACTTGGAGACAAACTTCCAATGTATCAAGAAGACGATATACATTATCAACGTCATGAACATTATAAGAACAATGGGTACCAATCAAGTCCCGTGGTTTCGATCGACGCTACTGATGCAATTAGCCCATTGAAATCGCCTGAGAGGTCAGAATGTCATCGAAAGTCATTTTCGTCATCATCATCATCGTCGTCGTCGGGCTCATCATCTGAAGATTTAATTTTCGTAGGCGAGCAACTGTTGAAGCAACATAACAATAAGAACAAATATCACAATGCAGAAGGTGAACGTGTACATACAGAGCTAAGAGACGTAAAAGCTATCAATTCATGCAACTTTCATGAGCCAGAAGAAAGTGGCAGCGATATTGTTATCTACCCTAAAAGATCACACACTTATGAACATGCAAATAATGTATCTTCATCATTACACAACAAATATCTCATGAGCAATCCACCCCTCCAAGCCATGCACAGAGATCAAGATTACGACGTAAAAAGGATTTCTCCGATAATATTTAATCGAAGTGATTCCCTTGCACCAGGAGAATGGAGTATTGCTTCAAATGAGTCATTATTTAGCCTTCACGCTGGTAATGCTAGCATCGGTAGAGACCAATCGATCTTATTAAGCGAAGAGTTCAAGAAACCGGCGAATTTCCCAAAATCATCAAGTGAAGTCTTCGTTGGAGACGTGAAGGACGTTAAGGAAGTTCCGGGTTCATCATCGAAGTCGAGAGAACTTTATTCTAAGCGTCCTCCGATACCAACTAAATCAAATGGACCTTCTATTGGTTTTCTTCCATCGATTATAGATGATGCGAAAAATGAAGGTGTTCAAATGGAGAAAATTAAAGAGGAAAATTTACCCAAACCAGCTACAAAGCCAACTACAGAAATATCATTCGGAAAAAAAGAAGTTCCAACACAACAACGATCGAATGTGCATTCATCTAGCATCTCCTTGCAGTCCTATACAAGCGAAGATAGCAACTGTTCTTTTGCATTCCTAATGTAAGTTCTCATCCTCTTTCTATTTAAATATTCTAAAGTGCATTATAAATCGGGATATGATAATTATTAATATAATTAAATGTGCACTTATAAATCGGAATATGATAATTATTAATATAATTATTACTCGATCATAGTAGACACTTTTATGTGTACATGGTGTAGACCTCTAGCATTATTGTCGTGTTTGTAATGTTTAAAGTTATGCATGCATGCTTGTCTTAATTAATGTTTGATATTAACTTGTTTTTTTTTCTTTCTCTAGATCAGAAGAGGGGGAAAAGAGTGTAGCACCAAAGGTCCTAAATTATCAAACATCACATCCATCGAAAATAGTAGTTCCAAAAAGAAAAGCTTCTCACAAAAGATGTTGTTTTTCTTGCTTCTCATGTTTCTCAATCAGCTCTTTCTCTTCTTGCATTTCATGCTACAAATGCTGCTCATGCCCCTCTATCAAATCATGCACTTCATGTTTCTCTTGTATCTCGTGCCCTTCTCTTGCGTCTTGCTCTTCATGTTTTTCTTGTAAATCTTGCTGCTCATGTTTATCCTGCCTCTCGTGCCCCTCTCGCACGTCATGCTCTTCATGTTTTACATGTAGCTCTTGCTTCTCTTGCACCTCTTGTTCGTTATGCAACCCTTGTTCCTCTTGCACATCATATGGCTCTTGTTCCTCATTGATTTCTTGCAAAACATGTTTCTCTTGCCCATCTTGCTCTTGTTGCTCATCAAAAGCCGCTCTTGCGCTAAAATGTTGTTAATTAAAAATCGAGTCTATTAATACTCAACATCGATCCACAATAAATCTAGGGTTCCAGTAATTGTTCCGTATGGTTTATGGAAGTTTGATTTTGATTATCCAAGTATTAGATTGAATATGGATAACGGCATGAAGGCATGTTGATGAAAGAAGGGAAAAATGATTCTTCAAGCTGAAGAATAAATCTTATGTGTCAGATATACCAACTTTGCATATGGTAGAACATTCATAAGGAAAGTGAAGAATTGCATGCATGATGAACAATGTATTAAACTACAAGCAATTTTTGCTTGATGTTTCATCCATTTGGATTTTTTTTTTCTTGTACGAAATTGTACATTTGTGAATATCAGTAGATTAAATTCTATTAGAGTCGACTAGATGCACTATAGTTAGGAAGTGCTGGTAGTATAGAAATATTATTGGAGCAATAGTGTTCATTCAATTCTAATTGTAAACTCTACGTCTGTTATTAGTAGAACTCATTTACTGTCGTTTGTTGTTTGGTCTATATCTATGCATGAAGTACAATACGGGTATAAACAATATGAATGTAAGACTCCCGCCACAAGAATAAAAAACAATAGCATGGTTAAGAGCTTGAGAAATGCAGAGTAATAATATATATGAGATGATATGAACTTTGAGTTATGTGATCAGTATACCTTAAACTTCTCGTATTTTAAATCGGTTAAGAGCTTGAGAAGTGCAGAGTACTATGAGATGAGGATTGTGGATCTATATTGTGAGTTATGTAATAATCGAGATAACTTAAACTTTTCGTATTTTAAATCATATAATGCTTGTCACATATATCATAACCTGAATTGTCACTTAATTCCTCTACAGATGGGAGATGAAAAGACAAGGGTAGTTGAGATAAAGTTATTTACTAACAGTAATATTTATAAATGGTAGGGTAAGAAAATAGCACAAAAACATGATAGTAATTTTAACTCACTAGTCACTGTAATGTGATTTTAAAAAATCATCAAATAAAACAGAATACATGAAAAAAAAAAAAAAATTAAACATTAGTGATTGAAAAGAATCAATCAATCAATATATATTATAAATTTACAACTCCATCCATTTCTTTGAACTTCTAATGCTTATTTGAGTTATGCCTCGTTTGATAGGATTGCATCTTTCTGGACTGATTTGAATGACTCTGGTCTGATTTGAATGACCCTGAATTGATTTGATCTGATCTAAATTATTAAAAATTTGATTGAATTTCAACGAATTAATATCAAATATATATCAAATACATTTATAGTTATTTGAACATTTTTTATCTGATGTAATTTGATTTCAATGACTCTGGTCTGATTTAAATACTTCTTCAATTAAATCTTATTAGACAAGGTATTACTCTCACATACGATAAACAAACCTTAATCCGAAGAAAACCGATATAGAGTATTGATGAAATGATGACCCCTCATTCCTCCATCAGAGTGACCCCAGCAAGTGAGGAAACCATGAAACTCATACCATACGTGACTTTTCCAAATCCTACACAACCTTCTCCTCTTGCATTATTTTCATAGTTGTATTTCATTTCATACCAATACCAATACTGATCCATACATACATACATTATACATACACAAACGTAAACGTAAACAATACGGATTAGAGTATTTTCCTCAACCCAACAGCCACGTGTCAACCTCATTAAATATTGTCCAACCTCCCTCTTCTCTTAATGGGTCCCACCCACCTTAAACGGCGGCCAAAACCAACCCAAAACTTAGCCAGCAGCAGCCACCCTTACCTTAATCTCTCTCTCTCTCCTCCCTCTCTCATTTTCTTCCTTCACAACCCAAAAAGAAGCGTGAGGAAGAATTTATTTCCAAGTTTTTAGTCAGTGAGTCAGTCTTCAACAGCAAAAGCAGTAGTAAAAGAGAGAGAGAAACACCACACCACAACACAACACAATTAAAGAAAGAAACACCCCCCACATCACCATTTTCTCTCTCTAAAGATGCATAATTTCCCCCAAATTAGAAACCCTAATTTCAAGCTACCCAGCTCAATTACTGTGTTTTGGGGCCTGATTTTTCTGGGTTTTTTAGGGTTTGAGGGGAATTGCAAACCCTTTTCAGATAAACAGATTCTATTGGAGTTTAAGTCGTTAATTTCCGATCCGTCGGGAGTTTTATCGAGCTGGGTTTCTTCCAATGATTCTCACTGTTCGTGGAACGGCGTCGTTTGCGACGGGAAATCTAGGGTTATTGAGCTCAAGATCGTCGGTAGAGGTAATGGAGTTTCTAAAAATAGCAAAGTTAGTGATAAAGTTGCTTGCTTTAATGTTTCTGAGTTTCCTTTTTATGGGTTTGGGATTAGGAGGAGTTGTGATTCTATAAATGGAAATTTAATTGGGGGTTTGCCAATTGTTGTTGCTAATTTAAGAAAGATTAGGGTTTTGTCACTCCCATTTCATCAATTAAGTGGGGATATTCCCAAGGAGATATGGGGGATGAGGGATTTGGAGGTGCTTGATCTAGAAGGTAATTTGTTGACTGGGGTGTTGCCTGTTGAGTTTGATGGGTTGAGGAGGTTGAGGGTTTTGAATTTGGGGTTGAATAGGATTCGGGGCGAGATTCCGGTTTCTTTGTCGAGGGTGGTGGGTATGGAGGTGTTGAATTTGGGTGGAAATGAGTTGGAGGGGTTGGTTCCGGAGTTTTTGGGTGGGTTTTCGAGGTTGTGGGGGTTGTATTTGTCGTCGAATGGGTTAAAGGGGGAGATTCCGGATGTTTGGGGGAGGAATTGTGGGAATTTGAGGTTTTTTGATTTGTCGGGGAATGGATTGAATGGGAGGATACCGGTCAGTTTGGGTAATTGTCGGGAGTTGAGGATGCTGTTGGTGTCGTCTAACACGTTGCAAGGCGGTATTCCTAGTGAGCTTGGCCTACTTAGGAAGCTCCGTGTGTTGGATGTATCGAGGAATAGGCTTGACGGTTACATTCCAGCTGAACTTGGAAATTGTAGGCACTTGTCAGTTCTCGTGTTGGCGACCCTTGATGATCCGTATTTAGTTTCTAGAAAGTTTGGTCACGAGGAACACAATCTCTTCCAAGGTTCGATTCCTGTGGAGCTCACTGCATTGCCAAAGCTAACAATTGTTTTGGCACTAAAAGCACGTCTTGAGAGTGGGATCCCTCTCGTTTCGACAAGTTGTGATGGCTTGGAATTGATAAGGTTGTCTCAAAATTCCTTGTTAGAGGGAGGGAATGGAGTCTTTGAGGGTTGCAAGAGCGGAACTCACCTTGATTTGAGCCTAACCAAGTATGGTAACATTCGCGAGGATCTAAATGTTCCTAATATGGCCGAGCTGAATATTAATGAAGCCCAGAGATTCGCATTTAGTACATGCGATTCCTTGCAGTCCTGGATTTCAAAATCTCCTCAGCTGAATAGGCCTTCTGCTGCATATCGTTTGTTCTTTATTACTAAAGCTTGCCTAGGCACTTCTTCTTCGCATTCGAATGCAAGGCAGCTTTCAGAATTCTACTCGTCCACGGATGAAATGGTGCCTTCTTCTAACTTGCAGAGTACTGCTCAGGATCAGGATCTGCAAGCTGACGAACCTCCATCAGGGAGTGTATCTAATCATGCAGACAAGCTCAACTCTATAGAGATCGCTTCAGTCGTATCTGCTTCAGTTATTGTTCTTGTTTTGTTGGCCCTTGTTGTCCTTTTCATTTATACAAGGAAGTGCGCCCCCAGAGATGGTTCTAGGGTTCAAGTGTATGAAAGAAGGGAAATCAAAGTTTTCACCGACATTGGGGTGCCACTAACATTCCAGAATGTTGTCAAGGCCACCGACTGTTTCAGCTCAGGCAACTGCATCGGCTGTGGAGGCTTTGGTGCTACTTATAAGGCTGAGGTATCTCCTGGTGTTATTGTGGCCGTAAAAAGGCTTGCAGTTGGTAGGTTCCATTGCATTCAGCAGTTCCATGCTGAGATTAAGACCCTTGGAAGGATCAGGCATCCTAATCTGGTGACACTGATTGGGTATCACGCCAGTGAAACTGAGATGTTCCTCATTTATAATTATCTTCCTGGGGGTAATTTGGAGAAGTTCATCCAAGAAAGATCGTCGAAAGGTATTAAGTGGAGAGGAATCCACAAGATTGCTCTGGATGTAGCCCATGCAATTGCGTACCTGCACGATGAATGCAATCCTAGGGTTATACACAGGGATGTCAAGCCAAGCAATATCTTGTTGGACAACGAGTACAATGCTTATCTATCTGACTTTGGCTTATCAAGGCTGTTGGAGAATTCAGAAACCCATGCCACCACTGGTGTTGCTGGGACTTTTGGGTATCTAGCCCCTGAATATGCCATGACATGCCGTGTGTCTGAGAAAGCAGACGTGTACAGCTATGGTGTTGTTCTACTTGAGCTAATCTCGGACAAGAAGGCATTAGATCCATCATTTTCCTCACACGGGAATGGCTTCAACATCGTCTCCTGGGCTCACATGCTACTACGACAAGGCCGTGCTAAAGAGGTTTTCACAGTAGCTATATGGGAGAGCGGTCCACATGACGATCTAGTGGACGTGCTTCACCTTGCTGTGAAGTGCACTGTTGACTCGCTCACAATCAGGCCTACAATGAAGCAAGTAGTTCAACTTTTGAAGCAGTTTCGGCCGCTTTGATTAGCTCAGTGTAAGTTTTCATTCTGTAGTGCATGTACCCAGTTTTGTATTCAGCTAATAGCTGCATCTGTAGTATATCGTTCCTCTGTTTATTTTCCGTGTCATTTGCAGGGGGAAGGTTAAGTTGTGAATGTCCTGTAGAATGTAGATATTATAGTCTCTGTCCAAGGTATAGTTTATTAGGTCACAATTTTAGAGTAATGTACCTTGGGTTCCTGCAGATTTGAAATGTACATAGCATGAGATTGATGAAATTTATATCATTGCATTTAGCTTTCCAGTGTTTGTTTACTCTCTCAGTTCGGAATCAGTGTAAGCGACTCTCCTCTCATCCTCGAGGCTAAACACCATATCTTTCGATTCTCATTCCCACTCACCACAGTTGCAATGTTTGCCTGTTTGGACTAGGCCACAGCAATAGGACTGTACTTTACGAGAACTCGTTATCCCCGTGTTCTAAGTTAGTGGCTCATATAGTCACATACACCGACTAGGTGACTACGGCTCAGGAGCCCATAACAGTAAACGTGAACTGGGGTTCAAGTGTCCCTAATTTTAGGGGTGCTTTATACGAAACTCCGGGCTTTTAAATGAAGATTAAAAGTTAAGCAAACACATGGATAACGAGATTTTGCACCCCCATACGATAGCGTGTGCTCATATGAACGTCACCTCTAATCTCTATAGGCTATGGTTATGGATATTCTACTTCACAAAAAGATAACATTATTAAAAGAAAAAAGTGTGGCGGATGTGAGAGAAACATGTGATATGAAAAATCTATGTTGCGGATTTTCTTTGGGTTGGCCGTTGATTAAAGAAAGTGATCCGCATAGAATATTCTTACTTAACACAAAGTTACATTATTGATTTTTGGAAAGGTAAGTGTGTGCTGTTGACGTTTGACAGTTAATCGAGTCTAAACAAACTCAATTTATGAAATTACTAACGACTATTCTCACATTTATACGGAGTAACGTCTTACAAAACTAAGGTAGAGAATACGAGTTAATTTCATTGTGTTCTTAGTAACAAGCATTTTTAAATCCAAGCGAGAGGATCCTCGTAACTTTGTTATCAAGTTCCGCCAAAGCCAAAGAATTTCGAACAAAAACGACTTCCTCACCAAGATTATTACACGTATACACTATATCAAATGGCAAAAGTATTGCCGCCTCTTTCACATAAACATCACAATTCACAAAGACAACTACAGAAAGAATTAAGCAAGAGGTCCTGAGGTCTTCCTTCGTCGGTTTCAGACAGGCTTTCACGATATCATAGCCAAGCCGGCTCATTATCTTAAGCCGGTATGTTGCTGCCATTACTTCCACCAACACCGTTGGCCATTCTCTCGCCTTAGAACACAGCAGGGGCCTTGCCCATTGGCGTCCCCAATAATGGCTCCTAAAGCACGACCCAGCTAAACCGCTGGGCTTCAAGTGTCCCACGGAGAGGACAAACCCTACTATTGAGTGCGGAGTACCTATCACCTGGGTAATCGTACGTTGTTACACGCGACTTACACCTCGGACATGCTTGTTGAGTACATCACTCAGGCACTCCCAAACGCCTCGGACATCCTTGTTATGTATATTACTTGCCAATCTTTCCGCCTCAGTCTTCAGCGACTTGGACGGGAAACTCCCACTCCGATATTCCTGTGAGTACAACATCATCCCATCCAATACTCCTGTGGAGTAGCCGAGAAGAACATTACTCACTCAGGTACTATCCTGTCCTAGCTACACTCCTCAGTGGCTTGGACGACAGGACGAGACCACGTCAACATACCATCTCGGACTTCAACTTCAAGACCTCGTTCATATTTCCGGCCTCTCAACTTTCTTAACTCTACAAATACAGGATGACATCCTGTGTAGTCTGTACACCCTTATAAGGCCATAACGTCTGGGATCACGATTCTAGTCATTCATCATTCTTGTTTACCTGGTACGGAGCCCCACCATCTAAGTTCTTGTATCTGCAACTAATCACACGAAAACTGGGTGTCTATTTGGCTATTTGCATGGCTGTACATTTACAGGATTCGAGCCAGTAACTAGCACCCGCAAAACAGTGACACGAAGCCGTTTCAGAGTTCTAATAGTTCATACCAAAAACTTTTAAGCAACACCGTACCAGGGACTCGGGGAGGATATGACATAGGACTGATAGGATCATAGGAGTAAGCATGCAGCAGCATATGGGAAAACAAATTATTCATTTCATTTCTTTTACCACTACTCATCATATAAAGATACTGTAGTTGTTTTGTGATCCTGACGTAATTAGAAAGTTCCTCAAAAGGAAAATGAAAAAAATGGAAGGAAGAAGCACATACCCTCCCTCTATAAAATAACTCTACACGAAAAATCGCAACAATATTATACCTCCCCCAAGTCTTAAAATGGCGGCATCAGGAAGAACGACGTCACTGAAAAGCTGAAGAAGACGGGCTAACGACGATGTGCCTAAGCGGATGCTCAACATCTGTACCTCCGGCATGCTTCACGAAATCCTTAGGAGACAAGAAGGTGCCGTGACATACACACATTATTCGCACTTCCTCTCCTTTGCCGTACCTGTATAAGATTCCCTCGACCTTTCTTCCACTAGGACCGTCTCCTATTGTGAAGACACAGGGCATATCCTCGATTCCACTTGAACCAGTCTCACGCCTCTTAGCGTCATTTGCCTCAGGTTGCTTTGTTGAACTCTCCGCCTCGGGTCCACAACCCCCTCTCTGGAAGTTGTCAGCTTTGGTAGCTGGAGAGCCTAATGCTTCCTGACTACTTCGTTCTTGCAGAGAATGTATACTGGCTGGGCTTCTTGCTTCACCGCAACTGCTGGACCCTAAGAACAGCAAAAATTCTAGTGTTAACACGCATTTAATAGAAACAATCAAGCATAAAACGAAGTGGCATGAGTTTCTTCGGTCACGTTAAGAGGTAGACCCGTAGATCATTCTAACATTCATAAGACAAAACGAGAGTGGAATCCTCAGTGGAGGAAAGATCAGACCTGCACACTTGTCTGATACACATCAGATGAAAGAGTATGAAGCATATAGCTCAGTTTTTGTCTCCAGGCCATAACACATACTCTCCTACAACTGACAACTCTCAACAATTGAAGTCCTTAATTCAACCGAGACTATAAACAGATCTTCCTATTTCGCAGAAGACATCTTTCTACTTGAGTACCAAGATAGACTAAACTACCATATGACTTGCAAGAAACCTGTTTTATATGGTGAACATCCCAGATTATGAACCACCCCCTCCCCCTCCTGGAAGATGAAATCCAAAAAGACAAATACTTTTGAGGCATTTATATGGAGCACCAGCTGTATGAACTAATATTACAAACTGAAAAGAAGGGTGAGAAGTCACATGACTGCAGCTTAGGAAACCATGACAGCGTACGCACAGTCTGATTTCTGAAAGTAAAGCTGTTGCAGACCCATCAGGGTCAAATGTATGTACTCCCTTGGGCGAACAAAGTTTAACCCTCCCACATAAGCTAAGAGTCAAAGAGAACTCGGAAACAAACCAAAGAGGAAGAAAGACCCCCCCTTCCCCCAACCCACAAAAAGAAAAAAGAAAAAAAGAGAAGCCATAAAAAAGAAATCCATGACTGAGAAAGTAGTCACTTCAACTTCTCATTCTTCGCTGATATTGAAAGACCAGCCTTGGAAGGAGTACTAGAAAGACTATCTACGACACCTAATCAGATAATGCATGAGATATCTTCCACTGAGATATCAGATACTCTTGTAACACTCAAGAAAGCCGGAACAACTTGTATATGCTAAGATATAAATCAATGACTGTTGTGCGGCTTTCGCAAATGATTCCCGAGCATCGCAAGATAATCTACCACCTTCATTTCCTGCATTGCTCACATGTTAAAAGCTATCCACCTTATTGGACTGTACAGCTCAATTTCCTGCAACTGACAGGCTGAGGCAATGGCTGCGGAGTGATATGCCTTGTGTTTGATAGCACTGGAACTCTGCCACACCTAACCAAATTTGGCTCTTCAAGGGGTGGATACTAAATTCTTTTGTTTCAAGATACGGTCTAAGCCATTCATTCAGCAAAGAGTTACCACAACAACAAAGCCATAGTCCCAGAATAAAGCTTTGGGTGGGCTTCAGGAAGGAGTCGTTGAGGTCTTAAGGATGCAAAACCCCAAATTGATTTCTTCATACAGGAAAAGAATAGTAAATCTTGGACTTAAAAAACACAAGGTTTTGGATGCTTGTCAATGCCTCAAGTCCTCAACAGCATGTGATAGATAACGCAACCCAACAGAACATAACAGAAATCCAACAACGCTAAAGAATAGCATTCCTTTGATCCTCTTTATAACTAGAAACACTTTTCCTTTTCAATGAAGAGCATCAGGTTCTTATGACTCATGTCATGTTATTCATGGTAAAAGATGGCCTTCGCAAGACAAATATGGCTACACCATATTCGAGTATGATTCATTATATCAGCCTTACCGTTACAGCACAGTACAGAGTTAGATCACCACAATACATAGTTCTATGAAGAAGCCTGACTCCAGTGCCTGACAGATTGTAATCGTATACCTTATACCTGCGTTTATACTCGCACCTTTAAATGTTGGAAATATAGGGGTTGATTATGGCATATCGTAGGCTTCTAGGCGCGTAAATTCGCTATCCTAAAGACTTAATT